>JAUJYS010002430.1:0-14820 GCA_033995665.1 Melogona broelemanni
TATTTTTGAGGAACGGGAACTGGTTCCTTTTTTCATCGGATGAACGGGAACGGGAACTGGTTCCTTTTCAAAAGGAACGAACCCAACACTGCTAACTGTTGTAGTTTTTAAAAAAAATAATATTTGCTATTGCCTTCTCTGTTTGTTACAAGCTTTATTTTGCTGTACTGTACGTGTGCTGTACAAGGAAAGCTTCCAACATCTTTAATGTAGAAAACTGTGATTAATGGAATATTATATTACATTTTATTATTGTTTCAAAGACTATTCCTCAAAAAGTTTGTATTTTCGTATGGGCGTCTGCAAATTGTTTATCCGCACATGCTGACAAGCATTTAACATGTTTTAGCCATATTTAAAACAAACCAAGATCAACACAAATCAGTTTTGGGTGATGTCAAATATGTGAGAGAATAAATTTGTTTTGTACTACAAACTAATTCATGTCTCAGAATGTTTGTCGAATGTATAAAATGTTAATTGCATGATTTTAAATTATATAATAACAATCATGTAATAGTATCAATTTCTAGGGTTTGGATAAAATATATAGACAAACGACTTTCAGGACATAGAATCCGAAAAGCTGTTGCATCGGAATAGCTGATACGTACAGAAACAAATATAAATCGATATACCCGATTGCAGGCATGTCCTTCAACAATCAAGGAACATCCGAATATATCTGCCATATTTTTCATTCATTGAAAGAATGTATTATTTTTGATGGCACATAAAAAAATTATTTTCGACAATTTTGGCCGAAATGTCGCTATTCTAAGTGTCGCGCCCATAACTTAAATATCCCGCCATTTTAGAAAATCGGGAGCAGTAGCTTATCGATACCTTTGGGAATCGATACTGTCGTTTATTTAATCAAAGATGGCGGCGCCCAGAAGATTCAGTTTGTGTTCCTTTGTCGCGACAATTATTTGTTTGTTTTCCGTAATATTTATCGAGTTTTCGGTTAGTTTAGCGCCCCCGTATTATGGAATGGACCGTGCGTCGTTAGAGTATGAATTACCCCCTCTAGGCAAGTATGCAAAGCCACTAACTGATAGCCGGCCTTGACCATGATCAACATGACCTTGGGCGGGAAAAAAGAGAAAACCACCGAGCCACAGTCAAATTTAGATTTTTGGTTGGTTTAGATTTCCCACTGCACCTAGGCATTTAGGTGACTTTTGTGATGGGAGGGAATTTGTGTATGCAGAACGGAATTTGGGTAGTGCACTACCAGAGACGTGAATTTATTAAGTATGCCAATAAGCCTGTTGGCGGGAATTCAAGTATTTGGAGGGAGGGTGGTTCTATGAATTTTTTAACATCGCCCATTCGGCACCTGCTAGATATAGTAGAATACAAAAATCTGTTCAAAATCGTTTATTCATGACAGTTTCTTCCCGATGTCTTGTATGGCATGGGGATGTTTTGGGACCGCCACCATAGCTTTGAATCGTATTTGGGGTTAGGCGAGTTATTGCGTCACAGGTGTGGGTTTGAGTGTCACTGCTGCCGAGTCTTCAAACTTAGGATCTTTGTGACATAGATCGGGTTGCTTCAGCGCCAGGCACATTTAGCCACGGGTCGAATTCGTTTGTGAAATTTATATGTGGTATAAGTATGCTTAGTGACGAGTGTAAAGTTTATTATTTTACAAATATTAGCTGTTCATTAATGTATGTTTCTTTCCTTCATTATTTATATTTTGAATGGAATCGACCAGTAAGTCAACCACAAGGAATAACCCCTCGTCCGATATACTCGTCCGCACATGTCCAGTGAGCAAACCTTTTTAGAAATTCGAACTCATTACTCTTCGATCTATAGTAGACTAAGCGCCCCAGAGCAACCGCGAAAGGTCATCTTCTATCGTCGCTTTACCATTTGACCATGCGTGAACCTATATTTCATAGATTTTGGTTTTCTTGTATGTGTCATATTGATCACGAATTTTAGCAGATACACATCACCGCATTTACAAAACAAAAGCTGAATCCGGTAGTTTCTCGTCTGATAAGACACATTAGCCAAAGGGATCTCTGTGATAAGTTCTGTAGTTCCGTCAATTAGGTTCTAACCTGATAATTGGTGGTCAACAAACAAAAATATTTCCATTTGAGAAGCTTATGGTCGATCTGTGCCAATGACTTCCGTTGTTTTGCAGATTATGGTTTCAGCGAACTGGAGCCTTACATCAACGAAGAGACGGTTCGTGTACACTATTTGGGGCATCATTCCAAGTACACTGAGAAAATGAATGGCTTCCTCAAGGAGTGGCGAGTAAAGGTAGAGAACTGAACTCTGTCCCGCTTTGGCAATGAAACCATTGTTGCTTCATTTTTATTCACCGAAATGTACTTCTGGTTGGGCTTGCACGCGCCTTTATTTTCAACATTTCACGTGCTTCCCTTTTCCCTACAACACATGTGATCTGCATTTAAACACGACAGTATAATAGAATGCGCATGTAATGGAAATGAATTATGACTTGAAAAGAATGCGTTTCGAGTTGGATGAGGTTGTATTACAAAGATATCTGTAGCACAGTGTTAGTTTCCCCAGCATTGGAAATTAATCATGATTTTATTTTATTATTAAGTAATAGCATTAGGTTTTTAATGCTAAACAAATCGTTACGTGATTTCGTACAAATACAACCTAATACAAAATACACAAAACATTTGTAATTTGTACAACGATGCACAAAGTTGGACGATCCCGGGTTCGATTCCCGGGTTGAGTTCTCGTTTATTCGAACCCCGGGTACCGGTGACTCTCAGTAAATGTTCAAGCGCTTAGAGGGCTACAGGATTTCCTGCTGTGATATTCATTTTAGTTAGTTGGCAATCATTGACTGTCAAAAAAAAATGGCTCCCTAATATAAAAGCTCGCTTGTACAAATGATGGAAGCCAAATCAGCGATTTCGATAAAATTACACACGATAAATTTTTCTGCTATATATTTTCCACATATCTCCGGCAGACCCCCCACCCCTCCCCATCAATATCAAACAACAATGCAATACGATGCACATGAATATGTAACTCTAGAAGCTCGCATCAAATTTCCACCCATTATGTTTTTCTGATGATTGACGTGGAGACCCTCACCGACGGGAACCTAGCTCCGACGGTCAGCGGTTTTTCGGGTCACCGTCGCACATGTCCACCACCAGGTCTACGTCCGCCTCGACCCGGCTGCTTCCTTCGGTTGACCCGGGTTCGGATCTGGCGCTCAACTCGGTGACTTCTGGTGGCGGGTGGCTCTCGCTGGACTCCATCCCGCGCCAGAGCTGATCTACCAAGGGCGACAGTCCCACGGTAGGATCCAGCACGGCGAACGGCCATAGGGGAAGAGGCTTGGCTATCGGCGCCGGCCATCGCGCCAGCGGGATATGCCAGAGCGGCGGCGGCGGCGGTCTGGCATCGGACGTACGTCGGTGTTGTGCCTTGAGGAATTGCTCCAGCGGCGACGTGGGCATCGAAGACGGCGGCCACGGTGCCTCCATTACTGACGATCGACGTGGGAGCGGTCGATAAGGCGACCGTATTTCGGTGGGGCTGCTCGACGTCTCGTGGACCTCGTTGGAACCGCGGGTGCACTGATCCGGACGTCCCCGACCGTAGGGTCCGCCGATTGCCGGCCGACCCTGCCAGGCTCTGTGATGCTCGTAAGGTGGATTGGCATTGGGGGAAGATAGGGCTTGGCATGGATCGGACGGCGGGCGACCCAGCGCCGCCGATGGACCAGATCTGGATACCGAAGAATGGACGTTGAGTGACGTCCACCTATGTCGTCGGGACTGGCGGTCCGGTGCCAGAAGTAAGGACCGCGGCACCTTGAACGTTTCCGGTCGGTTGTCACCGCGATCGTTGTCCGATATGGTTTCGACGGAAGCAGGTTTGGTTGGAGGAGCGGGTGGTTGGTGGTGGTAGGTTTCCAGCAGGGCTTCCACCGTCCGGGTCTCCAGTTTGAGAGAGGCAATGCTGGCTCGGAGCCATCGGCAGAACTGGCCACGTGGCGCGGGCTCCAGTCCGTTGAGGACGGCCTTCAGTCGGTCGATGTCGCCGATCTGTTGGGGGCACAGGCCCGGCGGTGGCTGTCCGGCGGTCGGGGGACGACTGGCTCGTGGGTCACGTGATTGATTCCATGGTGCTTCCATTGGCTTTTCGGTGAGACTCGGTGTCTCGTTGCGACGGTTAGATTTGCCCTGGCCGTACCGATTGATTTTGCTGTTACGGTTTCGTTTTGTTTGCACGATAAAATTTCTTGGCAGGTTTCGCCTTGCTTAGAAGTTCTTTTTTCACCGTACACCGATAATTGCTATTTGGATTTTATTTTGCAGTTTTGTTACAGTTTTCGTCATTCTGTTTTTCTACATTTTTTTCCCCTTTAAGTTTTATTTTGCTATTTATTTATTGCTTGTTTGGAAAATATGTATCGATTTCTTTGACGAAGTTTGTTTCACAGGTAGTTGATATTCTGGATTGACTTCGTAGTTGATATTGGATTTCGTGCGGTCGTCTTAGCCCAGTCGGTAGAGCAACTCCTTGTGGTGTGGCGATCCCGGGATTGATTCCCTGCTCGGGCTCTCGTTTAGTCGATTCCGGAGTACAGATTTAAATGTGCCCCTCTACTTTTGAATGCTTTGACGCTCGAGCGTTTTGAGGTGTACAGAATCTCATGTAGGGATATTCACTACATAAGATTGACAATCATTGTCAAAAGAAAATCTAAAGTCAGTATTTTTATCTTTTTTTTTAGTTAATAGCCACACACCTGCTTTTTTGCTCATAAAACCAGTATTTGGTAATTTGGCAGCTTTGTAACTCGTTACAGCAAAACTTGTGGCAGAACAAGAATGCTCGTTCCGAGATGGCCCGAACACGGTTTCAGGAAATTGCAAATGATTTTGGTTGACGCTAACCAGACTACGGTGGTCGGTGGTTCGTCGAACTATACAAGATTGGCTTAAGCAGTAGACGTCATAACTCCTTGCAGCAGAGGGTCGCGGTATCCTGGCTGATGACCAAGCGTCCGGTCGGTTTTCCTTTCTTCTGCACCGTGGCAGACGCCATGTGGATTCTCGGGGTGATCACCGTTAGTTCTTGCACGATTCGTTGGCAATACAGTTTCATGGATGGAATACTGAAGGGACACACTTATTTGGTGACGTAAACAGTTTCAGCACAGACTACCATATTGTTTTGCAGTTCAGACTCGATTTTTCAGAATTTCCGTTTCGTTTCTCTAGGAGATGAGTGATGTCCACCGTAAAATTCAGAAGTCATTCCCTGTGATCTAGCGAGATCTCATAGTTTATGCTCAAACTGCAGGGCAGTTTGTCAGGTGGCGATTGTTTTTATGACCTCCCGTTCCGCAATATCGATATGGGCAGCCGGAATCGATACAGCATGAGCACCGACGCAAAATATTTACTGGGCGAGTTCGCTGTTCGACCGTTGTCCGATGTGCACTTTGGTGACTTCCGCGTTAGTGAATTCTCACGTCGCTCAGGATATTTTGCCAACAATGATTTGTACAGTCGATTTTTTAATTCCGTATTTTGCCTACGCAGGCACTCGCTAATTCAGCGGCGCCTGGAGTTTCAATTTCGTTGGAAATTGAGTGGCGGTTATGAAATTCTAACGTTACTGGCCCGCGCGCCGATACATAAATCCAATACGAAGACACTTTTGGATTGTTTTAGTTTCACTATCGACGACTCATCTTCGTTCGGCATGAGCCTTTTTTATTTTCGGAGGATCCAAAGCGAGGTTTTGAGTGCTCATCAACGCAAGTGCGCTCGTAAATTAGAGACGTAGGTGCGCGCGCTCTGTACACATGTATGTATGCCGCGGTGTCGAATTTTCCTGCCGACGGTTTTTTTCCGCGTGTCACGTGCGGGCATGTCGACTTTGGTTTCGCTTTGCCAGTCCCAAGTCGATAAATACTCCGCGCACAACTTAAAAAATAACCGATTAAATAGCGAGAGCCAAAAAAAAAACAATGGAACCCACACTGTTTTGGCTACCAATAGGAACTAGTTCCTTTCCTAGGAACTGGTTCCTTTCCTAGGAACTGGTTCCTTTCCTAGGAACTGGTTATTAATTTATTAGGAACAATTATTTAAAAAAAATCGTACGTTCTTTTCTTACGTACGGGTGTTGCATTTGTTAAAATTAAATTTGTGCTATGAGCACTCTTTCTTTTTTCTTTGCCTTACTTGCAATTTAAAAAAAAAATATTGTGCACTGTGCATTTTTTTTATAATAAAGACCCCTTTTTTGGTTAGGATTAGGAGATGGCAACTGCAGTCTTCCGACAATTTTTTTCCGCGGCACATATAGGCAATGTATCTTTTGTCACATTCCGACCCAAATAAATGTTTGATCACTCTGGAGCCTCGTTTCTCTAACTGTTCCGCGGAGCCCATAGGGCTCTGTGGGCATTTCGCAGGGGCTCCGCGGCCACTCCTTGACACCATTAACTTGTATTCAAACGCCATTAACTTGAATTAGATGAGGCATCGCCATTGAAATTAGTTCTTTTTTTACTTTCGCCCAATGTTAGACAAGAGGTTTCGGTATGTATGCCGCGGTGTCGAATTTTCCTGCCGACGGTTTTTTCCCGCGTGTCACGTGCGGGCATGTCGACTTTGGTTTCGCTTCGCCAGTCCCAATTAGATAAATATTCCGCGCACAACTTAAAAAAAAAAAAAAAAAATGATTATACAGCGAGAGCCAAAGAAAAACAATGAAACCAACACTGTTTCGGCTACCAATAACGCAAATATTGAAGGAAAGCTTCGCAATTTTGCCCAAGCGTTATTAAACTTTTCACAAACAAATTTACAATTCAAGTTTTAATTAAAAATGTACTGCTTTTTTTGCAGAAACTCAAGCTTACATGCACCACCGAGCTAATGGCGTGATTAAATAATGCGTCCATGGAAGGCTATTGTGGGGTTTAAAGGACGTCTTTTTTAATCTAGCCAGAGCCATTTTTCTTATTTAATGCCTCCTGACTTAAATCCAACTAACATGTGTTATCTAATCTAACATGTGTCATGTGATACGGGCACCTCAGATCTCCCGCTTTCCTTGGGGGGGGGGGAAGGCGAGCCTTTAGTTTTTCTTTGTTTATTTGTCATTCCTAGGTAGGGATCTTAGACGTGCACCTGACAATGTACAGACACTGGTCAAACTTCTCTTGATCGCTTTAAAAAATATATTCAATCGCCGCTTTGTTCAGTTAAACATTAGTTGAGACTTATAGGTTCAATCTGCACATTTTTAATTTTATTTGAATTGCGTCATTAAACATGTTAGTTCGCACTGTCATCTTTAGGTTGCTTGCACTGTTTCGTCTAGTGATTTGAACGAATATTTATAAAAATCAGGTTTATTTAGTTAAACGTGCTTTTTAGGATATTCGAACCGCTAAATTGATTTATTGTCGAACTGAACCTCCGAAAGAGTGATACGGAATCACGCGTAGAACATGAATCGGGTATTCGCATGTGAACTGCGCACGAAACTTCAAACATGGCCCAGATTTAGTTCACGCATTTGTTTTATATTGGTTTGTACCTAATACTTGTTTTCTCTGATTGTTAGGATAAAATCGGACTCGTGTCGAGAATATCGATTATCGATATACTGAGAAATCTAAGTGCTGTTCCGCTGAAGTGGCGAGAATCGATACGGAACAACGGTGGCGGGTGAGTTTGTAATTTTTTTTTAAATAATTTTCTTAAAATTACGCGCATTGGTTCATTTTTTTTTTGCAGCTCTGATGAATTCTTCTGTACACTTTGTTAAGGAAAAAAATTGTTGAAATATGAATTATAATTATTGCTTAACAAAAACGGTGCAAATTATTATATTTTGTACTCATGTTTAGTGTTCACGTTTATCAGTAGTCATTAATGTTTAAGTAATTCGATGTAAAGATCGATGTTCGAAGTAATTTGATGTTAAAGTAATTAGTTGAGCAAACATTGGCAACAGAGCTAAATGCATCTGTAGCCAATGAAATAATGTCACATGTAAATGCGAAAACTAAAGGGAAATTCAATTTTTTTTGTTTACAGTTGTAGTGACTTTAGAAAATCGACTTGTAAATGTGAACGTTTCTATTTTATCGGACCATTGATATCACGTTTCAGTCAAATTTGATTATTCCTCTGGTACTATTGTGAAACTCGATGACGGCGATGAGCGGCCTTCAATATTGAAAGAACAATAGTGTGGAATCTGACATAAACCTTAGCATCACTTTTCGGTGATTTTGGGTTGGATTACATTTCAGATGGTGGTTACCTTGGTTATCTGGTTTCAATGTGTTATTTTATTTCATTTTTATCTATTCATCCGCCTTAATTTGTCCCCCGTTTTTTTCGACTCATGTTCTCTCTCTGCCCACGGGTACCAAGGTTCGTGAACCACAATATCTATTGGTCGATCATGTCGCCCAATCCGAAGGGAGTGGAGCGCCTGCCCTCCGGCGATCTAGCCCATGAGATTGCCGCTAAATGGAAGTCGTTTGACACATTCCAAAAGGCCTTTACGGAGGAGGCCACCAACCTGTTCGGCTCAGGTAATACACTTGTTAGTGTGTGCGTGTTATTCGTAAGGTGGTGCTGTTGCTTGAGCCGGTCATCTGCTTGGTTTTTCGTTTGCTAGGGTGACTGTTTTTTTTGTAATGTTTGTTAAGGAGGCTTACCAACGTGTTCGTTTCAAAGCCCCCCCAGGGGGCGACCTGGTAATTTGGCCTAGTCTAGGCTTCTGACCTAGGTAGGGATCTTTAACGTGTATCTGATAACGTACAGGCACGGGTCTCACGGCTTTACTTCCATTCCGAAGGAAGGCGTGCCCACGAATTTCTCTCGCCCGAAAAATTCCGGAGGTCTCGGCCGGGAATTGAACCCGCGATCACGGGTGTAGGAAGCGAACACGCATACCATTACACCACTCGACACCTCAAGGGTGACTGTTGGCGCCTCATCGTTTGCTTGATTGGTCACCGTTTTTTTTTTGTTTGCTTTGTTTTGTAACTGGTATCTTGTGTTCCGAAGCGAACCGTTAACACTACCGTTAATTGGTGGATTAGTTTTTTGTTTGCTTGTTAGTTTAATTTCCTAAATGTTGTAGCAACCCGTAGATTGTTTGCTTGTAATAGAATGCTTGCTTGGTTGCTGGTTCCATAACGAGTTTTTAATAATTACCAAATTCTTGTCAGTGCATCAAGCCAACATGTAAGACGGCATCAGGACAAAATGTCACTGGGGCGAAACCGTATATATACACCATCCATTAGTTTTGCCATTACTTGGACGGAAGTGACGACTGAGGTCAGTCGGAGTGCGAGTTGGTGTCGCTAGGGTCGCCTTTCGCGCTTGTAGATTTCGATCTGATGGAGGGCTGAACTAACGAGTTCCTCATTTGTTGCAGGTTTATATTACACTGAAAAAACAGTTGTGGAAAATGAATTTCATAGTATCTGGGTGATTTAAATTGCATTAAAAATATAATGTTTCATTTTTACATGCTAGTAGCTCGAGTTATCATGATACGCAGCTAACTTGCTTACAAATAACCGAAAATGCACCCATTGGTACATTGGTAGCACGTGTTTACTAACGTAAGGGTCGTGAGTTCGAAACTTAGGAAAAGATTTGTTTGAGGGAGCCGGGCTGAGTTGGATTTGAGGTATTCATGACACTTGAGACTTGTAATGCGTTGCCATATGTTTAATAAACAACATTTCACAACGGTACAGTTAAGTAGATTGAGATGGATTATGATAAGACTTATTCTGTTTCTGAGTTGAGGGAAGGGAATGACGGGAAGGTAGGCAAAGGAGGAAAGGCTGTACGAATATTGAACAAAAGGGCTTATTTTTCACGAATTTTTAGTATCGTATTTCTTTTTATTTTGCTTGCTTTGAAGGAGCTTTTCGACTGTAGCGAACCGTCACACTGGTTGGCGCGTTGCCTCGCTCTGCTCGTGACACGGGATCAATTCGTGGCCGAAACCTTCAGATTTTTTTGGGCGAGAGAAAGTACGAGCGCGCCTACTTGTATCTGCGACGGCAGCTACGCTTAAGAAACCCTTGGCTATGCAAAGTCACCAGGAGCACAATGAGAGGGGAACAATCCAAATATCACGATTTCGCATTTTTCACGCATGATTTAACCTGCACTGTTTGTGTGTTTTTGTATGATCCGGTTGCCTGGTCCCACTCTACGTAGTTCTATGTCGAGATGAGCAGCACAGCTAAAGCTATGCACCTGTCCCTGCTTTTGTATGGCGCTTTTGTGAAATCGGGAGAGTTGCCATTACAAGTTACAACATAATCGCTCTTGAAGGTTACGTGTGGCTGTGCCGCAACTTCACGGCCGACCCCGAGCTGGGCGATCTGGTCATCCTGTCCACCGGTAACCAAGACTCGCCCATCAGCCAGGGCGTGTACCCGATCGCCGTGATCGACGTGTGGGAACACGCCTACTACCTGCTGCACAAGAACCAGCGGGGCAACTATGTGGCCAATTGGTGGCGCCTGTTGGACTGGGAGGCGGTGGACCAGCTCAGCGACTGGTGGAAGCGTACGCGGACGCACGATGAGCTGTGATGTCGTCGATCGGTCACCCGCCACCGTTACCGCCGTCACTAGGGTTTGCAGTATTTCTTATCCGTAAGGTAACACAGTTGGTTTCGCACTAGACAATTATCTATTGCTGAATTTTAAACACGAAGCATGGTAAATGCATCCTGCAAATCAAAATAAATGCTCGGCAGTTTGCTTGGTAAATGCTTCCGTCCTTTACTTTCATTGCGGCCATGCTTAGGAAGCATTACACTAAATAATAATTATTCTAATTTATCTATGATCGCGGGTTCGGTTCCCGACCGTCACCTCCCGAATTTTATCGGGCGAGAAAAATTCCTACCTTCCTTTGGAATGCAAGTAAAGCCGTGAGACCCGCGCCTGTACGTTGTCGGGTACACGTTTAAGATCCCTACCGTACCTAAGTCAGAAGCCTATTGTAGACCAAATTCTAAATTCCAAGGTCGCAACCCGGGAAGGGCTGGACTATTTGAAAATATTAACTAAAATAAAACTATTTGGAAATATGCAAGGAACCCTGATTGATATTTTAAAAAATTTATATATCTTTTTCTATCGTAAATTTTTCAACTTAAGTATTTGGACATGTTGACTGTAATAAAACTTGTAATATTTGGAAATATGCAATTTATTGCATTTTTATCGTCATTTTCAAAGTTCGGAATCATTTCAGATTGCGGTTCAGTGCAGTGCAGTTCTGGCAATATTTGACTTTAGTATATCCGAAAGACGACGAATTATTCTCCCTACCTTGGTCTCGTGGCTCAATTACATAGACAATGACCGAGTGATGATAAATTTTAGCGACTGTGATGCAAGCTGTGTTGTTTTACGGATAAATTTTGTAAAGAAATTGTGATTTCCATCATTTGGCTGTCTCAATAACTCACGTTCTAACGTAACCATTTGACAATTTGTCTCAATTACAATTACAATTTGTACCCGCGAGCAGCCCCGGGGGGGGGGGGCTATGGCGGGGGTCAAGTGACCAGTTTATGAAATAACCTATTTCGTTTTTTAACATCCTCCCTTACTCTGTTGCGATCGAGGAATAGCTTCGAATCGCTATATTCGCTAACATCCCCCTCTATTTATCTTAAGGCAGGCATATTTAAAATTACCAACTATTTGGTATCATATTTAGTTATTAGATATATTATTTCATCAATTTATTATGGGAATTTCTAAAATCATTTGATCAGCTTATATAAATATAACGACATCACAGTAATTATTGAATAGATAGTTTATGTTAAAAAAATGCAGTTCAATCTTTGTCACTCGTAGATTAAACAATTCGGTTATCGATGCATTTTTGATGAGTCACCATTGATCAAAGCATTCTAGATTTTTCAAAATAATTTTGAATTGCTCGGCAGTTTGCCTGAATGTTATTAGGGTTGTTTAATCATGTTGTTAATTGGTGGGAATGATCTCCTATCCTCTGTTAGTTTAATCTTAGCTGTGATAAGATAACTAGGTATTTAAAGTCGGCAGTGGATAACCAAAAAAATACTTGCAGTATTGTCTTTGCATCGATTTAAACCACTGACAAACGCTCGAAATAAGATGCAACCTGGTTCAACATCCCACATTTGGATTGATTTTAAAGTTGTACCTTTGTTTCCGTCACCCAAAAATATCGTTTCCCATCGTTATGTGCTCTTCTAGTCAGTGAGACCATGACAATCGAAAGCACCGTTTATGAATTACAATCGATAATTATTGTTCGTTGGCCCTTACATGTATTGGATTTCCTCAACAACACGCTCACAGCAATATTTACAAAAAAATAAGTTTGTTTATTCAAAGTTTGTGTCCACAAAAGATGAGTATACAAGTTTATTAATGTCGTTGTGTTAAAAAAAAGTTTTTGTTATTTTTTTTTAATATAGCACAGTAACAGTTTGCATTTGTTCTCTCGACCACAACGCGGTAATTGTGTACGTGTACATTCCCAAACATATTGTTATATTTTTTGATGATTTTAATGGTAAAATGTTGGTTTTATTTTGTGCATTAAAAAAAGATAAACACTATCGGTCGCGGCGTGAACACTTCTACCACTGCTGTGAAATTCATACCAAGAGAAACGATAACTTCAAATTTAGTTCATCATAAATTTCATTGTATCAATTCCCGAAGTGCAGTAAAGAAATTAACATTTATGAGAAACCATCTCCAAAGTACTAACCACAAACATAATAGCAACAAAAATAATCATGGCGTTTCAATATAACAATGACTTGCGCACTTGTTTAATTTACAAAAAAATAACCTCTTTCAGGTGTTCGAGACTCCCATGGATGCAAAGTGCATCCATGGGAGTCTCGAACAATAGTCAAATAGTATCGATAACAATAGTCTCGAACAGTCTTCAAAAATAAAATAATACGCCAGAAGAATCTTGTAATTTTTTTGGCAAATTTCAATCTCAAATCAAAAAGCCTTGATTTACGGGTGTCGTAAAAGGTTAATTATTTGTGTCCCATTTATTATTATTGAGTGTAGAGGTCAAATTAGAAAATTTCCATTTGATATGCAGATCACCAATTATACTTTTGTTCGTTTTATACCCATTGCACTTTTTACCAACTGTTTAGAAGGGGATAAATTATTTTTAAAAATTCTGCCAATGTAACCAGAATCCATATAGGACAGACGAATTGAAATATTCGAACCAGAATGTCGTTGGATTCAAATTTATGTTGCGGTCCTCTTTTTTTATGCCGACCACTAATGATAACATTGTGAAATGTAGCTTCTTCGACTTTGTGTGTCACACCACATCGTATTTGGCTCTCGAGTATTATATATTCCGACAACTCCATTCAAGTGTAAGTCCAGAGTTTTTGCCCTACATCACGTGATCCCGAGACCCAGAAGTAGACGCAAATAATTAAAGAGCGAGCAAATGCGGAAGATAACGTCACCTTTACCGCAAGCTTCGACCTTCACAGCTTTGGCAATCCGAAAAAGTCTATCGCCGGAACGGGCCCCAAACTCAAAGCTGGAGTATGATATTCATTCAGAAGTCCTGTAAATGTGTCACATTTAGTTTGCAGATGAGTCTTGGGTCCAGGTTGTTTCAGGTGCAGATGAGTTCTTGATCCGCTTATCTTTCGCTAACCTCGTAATTCCCACATAATTACCCAGTAATCTGTGTCTAATCGGAATTCTTACAGTTTTCGCTTCTAATTCCTGGCAGTGGCCACTTTCTTGGCAAAGGTCCTCCCGACAGACCTTAAGGATATTCCGCGCATGGAAGGTGTGTAGGACGAAATTCCAGGTATCCGGAGTTTTATTTTCCGTGTAGTGAGAATGTTTCCTCGCCTCACATGTCCACGATCTCCTGACTGAAGGCCAAGTCTTTCTGGTGGTTCTTGATGGTGGACAGGATCCAGTTGGTGTTGACGCCGACGCTGTCGTAGAGGCGCGGCTGCTTGGCCAGGCCGCAGCCGATTCGCCAGTTGACCACGCCCACCAAGTACCAGGTGCCGTTGTCGTCGCACAGTAGCGGACCGCCAACCTGATCTTCCCCCTGCGAAATGAACCGAACGGTTACTGGTTTTTTTGTTTGTAATTTTCCCCTGGTTTTCGTTTGGACGACATTTTAATTTTTATTCGAGTGCGGTGAATAATCGCTACCGGATTTTTTTTGCCCTTTCTCGGTGCTTAAGTACTGTGCGAGGATGAATGCATTTGCACAGGTGCCTCGGGATCTACCAAACGGTAGCCCGCTCCAGGTATTGGAACCCGGGACCGTCACACCATAATGCATAAACAGCTGGAAAGAGTTTTCAATATTAAATTAAATATTTTATTGACTATAAAGGGATTTTTCCAACGCATTCGACTGAAAAACTCCCAGAGCGCGACCTGTAGTTTTGCCTCACTTCTGCTTCAGACCTAGGTAAGGATTTTTAGGGCGTACCTGACATCGTTCTGACACTAGTCCACTTAGCTTTACTACAATTTCGAAAGTAGGGGTGCGTACAAATTTTTCATGCGCGAAAAATTGCGAAAAATCACCATAGTGCCTAGTGCATTACAGGATTACTGCACCCTCGTGTGTCTATGGAGAATGTGAGGGACAGGGAAGGGGATTGGCAGCTGGAATAGGCAGGCTGCAGGATCCACCCCTAAGCTCTGGACTCCCTAATGGAAGCTCAGGGGTGACGCCA
>JAUJYS010002431.1:0-14820 GCA_033995665.1 Melogona broelemanni
GAGACTGAGATGAAGTGAGACTGACTTGCCTTAAAAAATATAACATGAAGTGACAAATCACGTGAGACTGAGATGATAAGTAATCTATGCGGTAAATATACTATGCGGTTTACTGTAGTTGCCTATGGGATATGCAATACTTTGAACGGCTGTATCTCCCTCAATTTGCTTTCCGCACCGTAATTTTTTTTATTTATCTTCTCCACACTTTTCTCATCTAAAAAGTGCCTTTCTAAAAAAATCGCAGACAGGTCACTATTCTGCATTTCACCCAAAACGATTAACGTATTTCAGAACAAAAGAAACCTCGTCTTCCGTATTCGAACTCGAAGGTCCAGCCCAAGTTCACAGCAAACTGACCGATGTTCGATTGGATACGACGAATCAAGCCGACCGGCTGTGCCTGCGCTGTCGGATCAGGTGGAACGACGCTAGGTGGCGCGACAGCTTCCGTGTTGACAGCTCCGGGATCCACCACGGCCGTAACTGAAATGAGAAAAAAATGAGTGATATTCCTCAAAACGATTAGGATACTGGCACCAATATTGGAACACGAAACCCTAAAAGTTGACATGATAAAACAAATAAAATCATGTTCTAAAAACTGTTCGGCACGGCGTTTTTAGCAGTTACACAGGGTATTAACACGGATTAACTAAGATGGAATTCAGCATACAGTAGCGCCAGAGAGGAAAAATCAGGCCTCGATTATCCATGCGGTCGTCCTGGTTATGCAGAAGGTATGTTTTGGAATATCCAGACACCAACCGCCAAATTAACAACAATCGTGATTTTGGTTGAATAAATAAAATGTCTGACGGCCGGATCGATTAAAAAAACAAACAGCGTCAACGATTTTCGATTTTCAAAAATTTTAAAAATGGCGGCCAACGTCATTTTGTCGACCGCTAGATGTCGCACGTGTTAATTATCCAAAGAATTAAAAAATAGACATTTGATATTATAGATGATGTCTATCCATGACCACAAGGATGAGAGAACGGCAACTTTTTTTAATTTTAACACTGGTTTTATTGTGCAGATTCAAAAAACTATTTGCACAAAATTATGAAGCATAACGTTGTACATCTGTGTATTTTATTTGAACAAGATCTCGCGTCACAAAAAATATACAGTGGATTAATTATATGCTGGATGGCGTAATCGTCTAGTCCCTTTGAGATGCCCAGGCAGCGGCGGCGCCGATCGGTTCGGACTAGACGATTACGCCATCCAGCATATAATCAACTGTATATTTTTTGTGACGCGAGATCTTGTTCAAATAAAATACACCGATATACAACGTTATGCTTCATAATTTTGTACAAATAGTTTTTTATTTTTTAAACTGCACAATAAAACCAGTGTTAAAATTCAAAAAAGTTGCCGTTCTCTCATCCTTGTGGTCATGGATAGACATCGTCTCTAATACGTTTTTGAATAACGGCTCCTAAGAACACTCGACTATAGACAATTTGGTGGAAATCACCGATATTGCGCGGTGAGTGGAGTATTTGAATAACTCGAAATGCATTAATAATAATAAATATATTTTGCATAAATTCAGAACACACACCCGGGAAATAAATAAATAAACAAAAATACAAAATAAACATAAAAAAATACTTACATCGAATTTTCAATTGCAGGCAAATAATTAAAAATATTTTGTTCCTCCAAACAAGTCAATAAATTATTCGATTGTTTGTAATTATTTGATTTTCGTGGAATCATTTCGACAATACACCATGCGGTAATACTGCATCTCTTTTTGAAAAATGTCGCCCTCTCCACTATTAAAAATCCAAGTTCAATTCACACCAAGGCATTAATAACCTCATACGAGTCCATATTAAAAAAAGTAATCACGTGAGATTTAATCGTAAATCCGGTAATAACCGATATAGATTACACGTAATAACTTATACATTGAGGAATAATAACAACCGCCCGGGTTTCAAAAGATTCGCTTCTTCAGTACGTAGAGGACGCAGGCAAAGAAGAAAGCCAGCGCCAAGAAGATGAGCACCTTGTCTGTGAACTCGCGTCGGTTGTACTTGGACAGTAGTTTGCGGGACTGGTGGATCACACCGCCCATACTCTTGAACTCTTCCTGGGTGTCCGTGACCGTCTGGGTGGTGCCAGCTGCCAAAAGAAATGAGTAGGCGTTAACCGGGTGAAAATGTTGCACCTGTTATTGTTGTTGTTATATGCTGGGTTCGTTACTTTTGAAAAAGAACCGGTTCCAGTTCCTGCAGAAATTAAATGGAACCTGGGCGTTCTTTTTCAAAAGGAACCTGGACGTTCTTTTTCAAAAGAAACCTGGAACTTTTCCGTTCCTTCGATTAAAAAATATTCTGTGAAATAATAAATAACACGTTTGTAGAATAAATCAACGCGATTTTATAGAAATGTAGAATTGAAAAATGATAAAATCAACATGTCATCAAATCTAAAGGACATATGCCGATTTGCGGGTACAGGTGAAAAGCTTTCAATAGATTAATTAAAATCTTTAGAAATTTCTGTTTGATTCAGTAAATTTTTTTTTTACTTTGTGCAATTGTACTGGTATAATTTTATTTTTGGCAAAAGGAACTATGTAAACAGAAAAGAAACCCCCGTTAGAGTTACTAAAAAAAGGAACCAGGTCCCGTTTCAGTTCCTGCGGAAATTAAATAAACGTTGGCGTTTCTAAGTTCCTCAAAAAAAGAACCAGTTCCTGGGAATGGAACTTTTCCGTTCCGTTTCTACCCAACGGAGAGAGATGTGTTCAATAACTTTCCTCGCAGATATGTAAATGATAAGAAACATGTTCAGGGAATGTCGATGTACAAGGATGCACTATTTTTGAACACCTCAAAAAAGGAACCAATTCCCAGGAATGGAACTTTTCCGACCCGTTCTAACCCAACACTGAATATTTTTATGGATATGACGATAAAAACTGGAATACAACAGAAAAAGTACCTAAAATTTGTAGCGCATCTTCGCTTTGCTCGACCCGGCTCATCAAGTTCCGGCTCAACGTCAAGAGACTGTCGGTTACTTCTGACGACATCTTCGTCAGCGATTCCTTATCTCTCTTTCCCCTTTAGCAAACGGAAACAAAACGGTCACAAACGCACCTCAAAACACGACTACGGAAACCCACATGCAATCTTGCAGTTTTGTTAAAAAACAACCTTTCTTTCAGAGTCGTCTCGGGGTTTCCCTCTAGAAGTGATTGCCGGGCTTTCTTCTCCAAGGCAATCTGAGTGGTCAAATTTGCCTTCTTGAGAGCGGATTGCAAGCTGAAAGTCAAAATATAGAATTTATTTTTAATTCACGAGAAAGCCGTACAATTTTCTTAACATTTCAATTGTAATTTGTAGAATTCGCCAATCCGTTCGCCCGTCTATCCAGATTCTTATTGATCATCTTAAAACATAAGTTAATGTTAAAATTTTAATGTCTAAATTTCATATGTTTATGTTATATGCAAATTCGGTATGCAAAGATCAAACTAAAAAGCATTTTTAATTGCTAATTTTAACCGCTGGTGGCCGCCTTAAAAGCAGGAAAGAATTTGCTAGTACCTCGTCAGCAGCTGTCTGTGGTTTTTGGCTTCATTCAGGATTTTCTGTTTATCGGTTTCTCTTTCTTGTTCCTTGGCCAAGCGTTCCAGATCCTTTAAAAAATAATTAAACTCTGTAATTTTTTTTTTTTTTTTTTTTTTTTTTTTTTAAATTCAAATTGTAAACATTACAACGCTTTATTGGCCCCTGACATCAATTTTTTTATTATATAATTATTTAAATAATTAATTAAAAATTACCTCTTCGTAACATGCGAAGCATAGCATAGCACGAAGGTTTAGATGTAATTTTAAAAACTCGTTACTCAATTGAATTGAGATGTTAGAACAATTTATTTGACTCACATCGATCCTCGTCCGAATTTCGTGGATACATTTTTGGACCTCTCGGTGGATCGCGTCTAGTTCGTGATCTCCCTCAACATTTTCTTGGATATCCTTGGATGAAGAGAAACATAAAAATAATATTTTGAGCACCCAATGCATACTTGTCAAGCATTTTCGACTGTTCTGTCATAAAAAAAAATCAGGCGGTCTCGACAAGGATTGAACTTGTTACCACAGATGCAGTAGTCCGACGCGCTTTCCACCACACAACACGGCACTCGTGAATTTGCAAGTCTGATTGGCTTACTCATCTCTAAAATACGTGATCCCATCAGTGCGCCCCTAGTTGGAAGTATTACATGTTCAAGCTGTTTCATGTCATGCCAAATGTGTTTCCTGCATACCTGAATCAGTGCTTTTGCAAACAACTGTTTCTTGACTATATCCTGAACGAGTACAAGAACTTTACTGTCTTCCATTTTACTTTGCACATAATATTCTTGAGTTTACAATTGTAAAATTCTGTCAATTTAACCACACGTCGCACAAAGCGGACATTTTGTTTACAAGAAATACAATCTGTATAAGGTACTGATGCGTTAAACATTAGGTTAACAGCGAAAATCATTTTTAAACTTTACAAGCTACCATTAAAGCTAAAATGACAAACGCCCCACGTCGACCCGAGTAGACCAGATATTTAATGAATCCAGATGTTACCTTCATGTGTGTATAACACCTATTCATAGTCAAGAAATGAAAATTATTAGATGTGTTCATTCATCACAGGTGACAGGTCGGCTGAGGTCGCAACCTTAATCCTAAAGAATCATATTTTTTGCTTATTTTTTACAGTAATTTAATAAAACATTAAATTATTTAAGCCAACAAATCTGTTATTAAATAGCATCCGATATTTTGCTGAAATCCTATGTATTGTCGAAATCAGCTGTTGTACGGTACATTGAGACCGACTGACCAAGAAGCTTTAAAATGATATTTATTCGGTTTCTGCGATAAATGTATGTGGGGAAGACGCGGCGCCAACGTAAAAATAAACGAACCACGGACTGCGTCACAATACACTGTTTCACGACGACAAACAAACATGATATCAGATCATGATGCGGCTAGCGGGCGGGTCGAAAGCTCCCTGGGCGTTTGCGGAAATGGTCATTATTGAGTGACGCAATTTTGACAGCTCGACAAAAATTATTCAGACAAATTCGACAACATGACGATAAGCCGTTCGACTATGTGACTGACAACGTTTTCAACCAATTCCCGAGTGTCCGTAGTCATCAAAACATTGTCGACGCACTGTCAGTGACTTCTCCTGAGGAAAGTGGTCAAGCCAATCGGTGACTGACGATGTGGCCGAAATTCGGCGGAGAACACTTCGAGAGCGCCGCGTCGGTCATCCTGCGGGTGCCCGGTATCTTCGTCATCGACTACTGGTGGCAGTACGACCGCTCCAAGGCCTGGCCGGAGACTTCAGAGTGGAACGATGTGGTCGGATCAGTGCTCACCGTTCTTGGTAATTGTTTCCAATGTTGGACGCGCGAGCGATACCATCTTGTCTGCTCAGAGAGACCCCCTGTTTCGTTATTACGGTTTTTGCAGAGTAGGCTGAACAGCAGAGTAGGCCCAAAAGGGCGAAGGATATTTGTTTCCAACTGGGGTCGCACGAGCCGCTAATTCGCTATTTTCATCTCGCTATTTCATTGCGAAACAATGCGGTTTGGCTCCTCTCCTCGCCAACGAAGTGACATTAGTTGAGGGGCTCTATCTTGGGGATTCTGTATAAATAATCTGTGCTCATGCTATCATCATACTGCAGTTTAAAGTAGAGTAATTGAATCGTTTCCCACTGACTACACATATTTTTCTTTGGTTTCTGCGAGTGCCAGTAATTAAAAGCCAAGTCGTTTTCGAACCCTGGTGACCCAGTAAATAAAATCTGGCCAATGTTGCCAACCGAGTACTGCCTCCAAAAATTATTGCAAATTAAATCCTAAGCACTTATTGCATGATATTTTCCCTTTTTCTGCTGATCTACACTTTTCTGAGCACAATATCATTTCTAGTTGAGCATACCTCAACTAGAAATGACTGAATTAATTTTGCACTCGACTCGGCGTGTTTTGTACTTTTTTATTTAGTTTATGCTCGCGGCATATTGAGTTAATATATTTTTCTGAACGCTTGAATCAAGAATTATTATTTTCACAGTTGGACAAATATCGAAATTCAAATGCTTTGCCTCGCACGCTAAACCATATTTTTTATTTTTCTCCTCCATATATATCCACCTGAAGTCCCGTTGCAGGGTCTACTACTCCTCCTCCTGCGTCTCGATCGGCTGGTGGACCTGTACATGCACTACATCAGCGCCTCGCTGCTGGCATCCGCCCACCTGTTCTCGGCGCACTACGTGTCGGTGGAACAGTCGGCGCCCGTCTCGGCCATGCTGCCGGCCCACCACAACCCGCGGCCGGGCGCCTACACGCCGACCTCGGTGGACGGAGCCGACGCCGCCGACGATCCGCACTTCCTCCAGCGTCAGGTGTCCGCCTTGCTGATCCACGTTGCCGTGGCTTCGATGGTACGTACGCCTGGTCTCTTAGTGGTTAATGTATTGTCCCTCTACCTCTCTTCTACCGTCGTTTTCCGCCGTATCGATCGTCTGCGGATGATGGTCTGGGTTGAGGATTTAGATTTGGATTATTACCGCGCCTGAAGGCATAAATGGTAATTTGTCAAATGTTTTTTTTTGGTAATTTGTCATATAGAAAGTAGTAGTTTTGTGTTTTTGTTTTTTTTTTAGGAAAGGGAACTTGTTTTTGGAGAGAAGGTTATTTGTGCACTTTGTTGCAGGTGGGCCACTTTCGGTAGGTCAGTTGGCGGGACTTGAAGACGGTTAGGGAGGGGTTTTGCACTAAGTCTTGGGGAAGACTATTCCAGTCTGTGATGCTTCTGGGGGGAAATGAGAACTTGGTATAGTTGCTTCTAGCAAATGGCTTTTTAGTTTGAAGGAGTGACCTATTCCTTGCCGTTTAGCCTTAGATAGGAATTTGTGTGATTTAAGGATGTGGTTAAATGATTAAATGTTGTGGGTGGTAAATGTCATGGATGGTAAATGTCATGGATGGTAAATGTCATGGATGGTAAATGTCATAGATGGAAAATGTCATGGATGGTAAATGTCATGAGTGGCACAATGTCAATGATGGTATATGCAATGGATGCGCCAAAGTTCAAGATTCATTCACTATGAATAATTATACAAATTTTTAAAAACACTCACTAGCGCAATGAAGCTAATCCTAACCACCAGAGGGCGTAAACAATGATCAATCAGTTAGACACGACGGCTCGACGCCAAAATTAATTTCTGGTTTGTGTCATTGCCAAATTGAACATTTGAAGTTTAGGATGTACAACTAACTGGATCTGCATTTACAAATTTAATACCAAGTGCGTAGGAATTGTTTTACGTTTATAATGTTGTCGGTGATCTAACTGAACTGAAGTTAGACACAAGAAGGGTAATGATTTTCTTTTTCAATTTTCACATAATTTTTTAGAATTAAAATTACCAGCTACTCATTTAATTTACTCCTGTAACTGATGGATAAATAGTGTTCACTTTCATTTTATCTACTATTATCATCAATCATCAAATATCGATATTACGAGATTACACAAAGTTGTTCACAGGAAAAATATAAAAATTCAATCAAACGATGACCGAATACTGATTCACAATGACGTTTTGGTTTTCCCCCCAGTGCTAATAGGGATACCTTTACAAATACATGTACAATTTCATAGTACCACACCACCGACAACGTGATTCATAAGTTAGGGACCCCCCCTCCCTCCCGCCGTAACTCCGTAACTCAGGTCAAAATGACCGAATTGTTTTTGAATTTGGCACAAATGTTCACCTAAATTTCCTTCATATTTGTGCAAAATTTCATAACAATCCGGTCATTTTTACCTGGATTATGGAGCTAAGGCGGGATGGGTGGAGGTCCTTAACTTATGAATCACGGCGTATATTTGAACACACCAAAAGGCCATCAAAATTTGGAAAATTAATTTGATTGATAAATACACGTGTGTACACCATGTTGGCACCGATTGATTTTTAGTATGTGCCCTATATATTTTTGATAGTATAGGTAATGTGAGTCAGTGTGTCGGCGTTACTTTGTTTTTTTTCCTTTCATGACGCTGTCGGCAATTGATATGAAATACAAATGTATTAATCCGTAATTGTGCTAATGAGCACAATGAATTACATGTTGGTGCACCCAGAATGACCACACTTTCCACGAAATGCATGATTGATATTTTGGGTGAGTATTTATTTAGGGTATTTATTCATTCTTAACGATTTCCTTAATATTCTCCAGAAATCTTGACGGTTTTTTTTTAGTTTAATGAAACATATGGCAATATTTGACGTCAACTTATGAAATGACATTATTAACGGATCAGCTATTGACATTCTTATTAAATAATAATAAAAAAATGAACTCAGTACGCCGCGATAAATTAAAAGCAAAGGCTAAATCAATAATTGCAACCTTGCTTGTACTTATTACAATTTATTTAGTATTTTTTTAATTTTTCTCAATTTTAATTATTAATATGCGAGGATTACATTGGGATTTTACATGGTTGCATCGTTCATTTGTCGTTTGCCGTAATGAGCCACTTGATTTTAGATTCTACCCTTACAAACTTTACCCCAAAATGATGATCCACGACGTCTCCAGAGGCGTATCCCACATGATTCCCGGACTGGCAATGATCATTCTGGCCCTCTGGTGGCTAGCCAACATCTTAAAGCGAGTCTCCGAGCACCAACGGACAGTACGCCAGGGCGACAAACCGAGCGTCAACCTAACCGTCCCGCCGTACTTCCTCGGCCCCTGTTGCCAGTTTCCAGTGGAAAGCCTCTTCAAGATCGCCTTCTGTGTGGCCGGCTTCATCAGCGAAACCTACCTCTGTATAAGCTTCACCTCCCTAACCGATCGACTGGATGACGCCCAACACCTGGCCGCCCTGGTCATGATCGGAATGATGGGAGTCATTGAGCTATTACGTCACTTCCGGTTCCGTGGACTACCGGACGGTGCCGAGCAGGCCAGCTTCATGGTGACAGTGGCCATCCTGGCTGTTAGTTTCGTGGCCCATCACACACCAGACTGGCCATTGAGGAATTCTATCCATGCTCTGCTGGTCTACGTGAATGTGGGAATACTGTTCAGTACATGTTTCGAACTGTATAGTGGCGGGGCGGTTATTTTCGCCCTGGGCAGGTCGTATCTCTTCCTGGTGCAGGGGACGTGGTTCTGTCAGCTGGGATTCTATTTCGTCAATGTGGGTCTGTGGGAGGAGGAGAGCCAGGAGAACCAGGTGCGGTTCGTGGTGATCTTTGTTTGGCATTTGGTGGTGGATTTTATGTTGATGTGGGCTGTGGCCCTGGGCGTCAGGGTGATGGAGGGGTCCGACTGCTGGGTTGGTACTGTAGGAGGAGGCAAGTGGATCGGTGGTCGGGAATACACTGCCGTTGTGCCGGTGGAGAACGGGCATAAAGGTGGTGATGCGAACGGTATCTAGGTGTATGGCTATGTTTGGTTTTGATTGAGATAGTTGATTGAGATCGTTTATCGTTGCGCCGAAGCGTATTGTGTAATTGTTTTGACGTGATAACGTCTTACCCGTAGTTGTGTGCGTATACACGTCAGAGGTTTATAGTAGCATGTTAACAAAAATTTGGTCTAAACAGACCTAAATATTTCAATCGATTGCTCTTATAACTAGTGTGGTTCTATATTTTCCTTGGATTTGTTTCAAATGGCTTACGAGTACCTTATCGAACGCTTTCGCCAAATTTCATTCAAAACTTGATTCTACGGAGGCGATTGAGTTAAAACTTCAAAGTTCGAACCAAATTCTGGTGGTTTGTTCGTGCCGTAGAAAAAACATCCACAGAATTGCTGCTACAAAATGTTATTTGTATAATTTATTTGAGGTTGTCTTGTAAGTAAATAAAATATTCTGGGTTAGTTCGAGTACACTGTGTAATTCTTCAAAATTCATAATAGAAGTGCGTCACTGAGTATGAATGTATTTTTGAGTTTAAATGTACGTCCTTCAAATATAATCTGGTATTGAATTGTAATCAAGCGATGTAAAAAAATTGATAGTGAAAGTCAAATTATTTTTAAAAGTTCACAAAAGTTTAAATCGTCTTCGTTTTTCAAAGGAAAATCCCCGACATGCCGAAAATAAAAATTGTGTATGCAATCTCAAGGTCTAGAAGTAGTACTAGATGGAATCGCGAAAAAAAAATGACACTATACTATTTTATTACGTACCTCAATGTTTATAAATAGGACTGCTGTACCCTTCAGAGATCACTCTTGTTCCCCCACTGAAGGGATCGCTTGGAATTTAAGGTTTCGTCGAAAATAAAAATAACGGTTGACAACGTTCGTAAATCTTTCCGTCTATGACCTCGGGCACACAGGCTAGCTGGCCACCGGTGAATTTTGGCTGCTCATAAAGGGAAGGTTACAAAAAGACAAAGAAAATATACAAGCACCTTACAAATTTACCGCTGCATTGCCAATGCGCATGCCCAAATATTCTGACTAAATCCAACGAAAACTTTTGAACTGCCCCCGTTAAAATTGCGTTGCCGTATTTGTGAAACATTTAACGTGCGATCCCAAAGTCCAATTTTCTCTTTTAGGAGTGGCCACGAGTAGACCTTTCGTTTTTGACTTTCGTTGGAAGCCCCCGGTTTCAGATTCAACTCGATACTTTGTGTCACATAAGTTTTCATTTTCTACTACTTCGATAGTTCATAGATTATTTCTACGTATTTCGATAGTGATAAAAAACTTTCTGCACTTGGATTTAGCAACGAGAGAAATCGTAAGTAAAAAATGATTTCTATTTTTATCAATAATCTGCACAGAAAACACTGATTGCTGTGTTTATTCAACATGCTATGTACCCGTGCGTGATGGCACGAAATATAAATAGTTTTAATTATTATTTATACATAGTGCTGCTTTACAAACGGGCAAGGATCTTTATCTTGCACCGACTACTTTATGAACGGAACGGAAGGAAAAGTTCCGTTCATTGTAACCGGTTCCTTATTTTATTATTTTTTTTTTGTTCCGGATCACTGTAGTGAATAACACTTCAGGAGTATATTGTACCCCTCGCGTCGCTGTGGCGATATATTTTTTTTTTATTTTTTTTTATATATGAGGGGCACATTCCAGTACCACAGAATCGAATAAACGAAAGCCTGCGCCGGGAATCGAACCCGGGACCACCCGCTTTGCAGTCTATGACCATAGCCACTGAGCCACGGAGGCCGCACGATTTAAGGAACTTATTCCTATTTGAGGAACGTAAAGGTTCCTTTTCCTAGGAAGAAGTTCAACTTAACAAACAGTCAGTGTTGGGTTCGTTAAATTTGAAAAGGAACCAGTTCCAGTTCCTCCGATGAAAAACTGAACCAGTTCCGTTCCTCCGATTAAAAAATATTTAAAAACATATTTGCGGAACTAATCCATAGAAAAAATGTAGATTTGCGGACACAGACATGAACATCTTGGAACAATTTCTGTTTGATGCTACAAAATTGCTCCGCCGACGACACATTTTGGAAAAATTGCACACGTATTAAATTGATGGTTTTGACAACAGAAATCTTTAGCACAAAAAAAGGAACCCTCATTCCAGTTCCTCGAAAAAAAAAGAACCAAATCCAGTTCCAGTTCCTACAGAAATAAAAGAAACCTAGGCGTTCCTAAGTTCATCAAAAAGAAACCGGTTCCTTGACACACAACTTTTCCTTTCCGTTCCCACCCAATAGAAGTGTTTTTATTATTATTTTTTTTTTTAATCACATCAATTTTTTTTAAAGGAACCAGTTCCTTGACACAAAACTTTTCCATTCCGTTCCCACCCAATCAATATGTGTTTTTATTATTTATTTTTTTTTGACAAATCACCGTAGTGCCTAATGCACTACAGGATTACTGCACCCTCGTATCTCTCGGATGCGACGGCGCGGCAATCACCCCATCGAAATCTAAATCTAATCCAATTGCATTCTGTGTCGCTCGATTTAATTACAGGCGAGATCAAGTACAACATGTCCACATCACAGGAGGAGGATGTCGTCCGGCAGCACGTGATGCTGAACCGCTACGGCAATCACGACAATCTGGTCACCCTGGAGCGGGCCGTGCCGGAGCCGGACGACGAGCAGATGCAGATCCAGATCCACGCCTGCGGCATGAACTTCTCCGACATGTACACCATGCGAGGCCTGTTTCGGACTGACGTCACCCCCAAGCCGCCCTTGGTCATGGGTAGGGAGGGGGCCGGGCAGGTGGTCAAGGTCGGCCGGAATGTCAACGGTTTCAAGGTAGGTTGTATAACTCATTGGACGGGTAACCGACAAACCCCCGTAAAAAAAAATGACAAAAAATATGTCGTTTCTTTTTCGTGTGCAAAAACGCGAACGTATTTATTTATTTATTTTGATGAAATACACTTGTTGGATTTTTTTTTTTTTTTTGCTTGTGCGGGCTCAAGCAAAAAAAAAAAAGATTAGTAAGCTCAAGCTCAGTAAGGCTCCGGACCATCTGACTCCTGTAGTCGAGATTGTGAGCTGTGTGCATTGTTTTTTTTTAATGTATTTAGCAACAGTTCGTAATAAAAATATAAAATTATAAAAACAGGAATAAATACATGAAGACATAGACGATTGCAGGCATGTCCCTCAACAATCCAAAGCAATAATTCAACAATTCTAAAAATAACCAAATATCTCCAGAAAGAAATAAATACGAAATTAAATGTTTTGAAATCAATTAATACTTTTTTTTTTATTGATACTTACATTGATGATATTCTTGGTTTTTGAAGTAATCAGATTTTCAAATCCGCAATTTTAATCAAAATTGATATATAGCAGGTAAGCAAAGAGCACCGCGTAATATAACCTTTTTTACGTAAATACGTAAAGGAAAATGTTATTATCATTTTAGAATAGTTCAAAATCTTTTGACAAAGTTTTATTTTTTTGACAATTTTTTTCTTTTACAATTTTTTTTTTGACAATTTTTTTCTTTCACAATTTTTTTTTTCACAATTTTAAGCAGAATTTTCCAAAATAGAATTCATTTTCCTGACTATCCAGGAGGGCATAGCAACACCAATTCGTAAATTTTGTACGTACCGATGGCTCAGTGGGTATGGTAATATCCTACGAAGCCGACGGTCCCGGGTTCGATTCCCGGCGCAGGCTTTCGTTTATTCGTTAGCCTGGGGTACTGTCGTCACTCCTGAGCTTCCATTAGGGAGTCCATAACTTAGGGGTGAATTCTGCAGCCTGGTTGGTTAGCCCCCTTAACAGTAACATTTTTTTCTCCTAGCGCTGTAGCCGTTGGTTTACAAAGTTATCAAACCTCAAAATAGCCGCTAAATCGAAAGCCTATACAGATGATTGATGATGTTAAATGATGGTGGTATGAAGTGTGGTGAAGTATGGTGGTAATGAAGGTATAATGATGATGTTCGCAATGAATCATCAATCATCTGTATATGCTTTCGATTTCGCTGCTATTTTGAGTTTTTATAACTTAACAGTAAAAATAGGTGAATTACCACGAACATAGCGTAGGCCGCTTTGGGACAGTGTTTCACCACCCAATGGAACCCCATCCTTGTCTTGATCGTATTATTGAAGTAGGAGTCCACGAAGTCACCCTGCACAAGATCACCGTGCTTAATCGACTCGCGATCGATCCGTCCCTGCAGTGCGGCATCCGGCGGCTGGGCCACCCCGAGCAGGAACACCCGCCGCACCACCACGTCGGAGAAGCGAGTCTCCCAGCCCCACGTCTGCCGTACCGCGTTGCGCCGCTCGAAATTGTCCATGGCCGACTTGACCACCAAAACCAACCGCACGTCGTCCATGGGATGACCCAGCTCGTCCCCGCAACGGTTGGCGCAATCCAGTATGAGTTCGTGGTTGAACGGGTGGACAGGCTGCAGGGCGGGTTGGCGGTTGGCGCGCAGCAGGGCCACGAATTTGGGGACGTCCACTTCCAGTGGATAGCGGAAGTGTTTGTAGTAGCTCTGCTCGAAGATGTAGTCGGTCACGCCTAGGGTGAACAGGTAGGTCATCAACATAAGCCCAGCGATGCAAAACATGCCGACCAGCTTGGGATGCCGTCGCGCAGTCCTAGAGAGAATCCCCATTTTTGTTTTTATAAACAATTATTCGATAGTTTTGCGTGTGCGTCTATGAAAGAAATAATTGCCGCGGCCAGTCGAAATGTGATACTGTACAGGTTGACATGGTGGCATTCAATGAGGAATCGTGTGGTTGCTGGTTTAGATTTAGATTTAGTTCAGGACGGTTCTGACTTTATTGACACGGTTCTGTTTGTTTTTGGAACTGTTGTGATATCATTTCGCAACACGGAAGCCGCAAATCACGTTAATCTAAATGTAAATAACAAAAAAATAAAAATTTTATGAACGAGCAGACGCGTATAATTAGTGTGACCAAACTTGAAGTCGTGAAATAAATATTTGCAAATTATTATTATTCTCCAAATTTAAGTAACATAAAATATTTATAAATTTTGTTTAATATTTTCATAATTTTTAGTTTATTTATTCTTTCGACAATTGTTTAATTATATTATAAAACTAAATTTCATATTTTTTATGAACGGAAAATCGCTATATGTGTGGTGTGGTAGTTTTGCACATTGCGAGAATACACCGATCCGAATTTTGCCCTGCGTACACGTAACGAGGCGACAGCGAAACTAGCGGCAAATGCGTGAACCAAA
>JAUJYS010002432.1:0-14815 GCA_033995665.1 Melogona broelemanni
TAGTGTTTTTATCTACATGTAATTAAACACGTTTATTTTACATCTAAAACGTTTGTTTGTTCATCATTTCGCATTGTATTGCGATCTCGTTTATCTTCATCTCGCACGGTCCTGCGTTTTAATTATATTATACAAAGATCATTTTTATGATTTGAGTATAATGAGTAACAAGTCATTATTTCTAAACCTTCTGCTCTTTTTGGTTTACCAGTAAAAATCGATAATATCGACAAAACTCAATTTGAAAAAAATTCACACAATTTAGGGGTGAGTCCCATGAGGAATACCTGCAGAAAACAGTATACTGCAGCTGTGTACTGCAGAAAGCAGCCACCAGGGGGAGCGTTTCTATCTTCGCGCGCAGTCATGCCTTCCTGGTAAAGCCCCAACGCAAGATGCGAAGCGATGCGGGAAAGCGAACTACCGCTGAGGGGGCTAGGGGTGCAGTAGGAGGAAGCTTTTAATGCGAAGTTGCGGGGCCGTAAAAACCGAGCAATTACTGCAACCCATAAATGGGTTAACTCATTAAATACACGTGATGAACTGCATTTTTCTTCGCTAGGTTTCCTACAGGCGGCTAGCGCACCATGAATCTAGAGTTGCCCTCAGTGTCGCATGTTCGCAAACAGTTAGCGACTGTCCACGATCATAGAAATCACAGGTGTCACCTGTGATAAACTAACCTAAACCAGCATGAATAGCACAATATATTCTGTACCGAATTCAAGAGAAATCTAGATTATTCTGTATCCTTAAATGGTGCGTTGACACGAGGGGATTTGTTTTTTGTTTTTAAATCACCGTAGTGCCTAATGCAATACAGGATTATTGCACCCTCGTGTCTCTATAGAGATATGTGAGGGGCAGGGAATGGAAGGGAATGAGATTGGCAGCAGGAATAGCCAAGTCTTTTTTTTGGAAGGCAAGGCACCAGTTTAAATACAGATAAGGATGTCCTAGACTTTAAATGAATGATGAACTCTACACACTCTGGAGAAATTCATATTTACAAACCTGCAAAAAAATAAGCTAGATCTCCTGCAGGGAATCGAACTATGAACCTTAACATCAGTCCACATCGCCACCAAAATCTTCGGTGATCCGTCATACCTCCAAGATATATCATATGGGCAGAAACATCAACGCTTTTCACACTAGTATCACTGATATACCAGTGGTGTCATATTTTGACAAGATAAGGAAGCTTTAAATTATAAAGTGCAACAGTATAGAAGTTTTTGTAAGCAAGAAACGCTTGAGGGCTCTTCATTCTCTGAGGCCAAGATGTGCAGCTAACTGAAATTGGACTATCTGCTAAGTGAAGAGACACATACGATTGCTGTTTTAATACTGTGTTTTACACAGTGCGACAAACCCGGTATGAAAACCGCTTTTCTTCTCCGCGTTGGACGCCGTACGCCTTTGCAATAAGGATATCCAGTTTGCCGAATCTTTTACGGCTTTACTACTTCTTTCCAGGCTAGTGGTTTTTTAATGAAGGCGTCGTAAAACGACGACCAAGAAGAGAAAAAAGGATGTGAAATTACGTCGGCCCAATACGCGACAGTTAACGGCGTCTCGCTATTAATTAAATAGAAAATGCTAAAATGAGGAGCTCAGCATGGAGGAACTTGGTTAAAGTAGTTTTTATTGTTTTTCAACGGAATTGAATAAGCTAGTTAAGCTTTAATGGAACAAAGCTTATTACGTCATCCAGTTGTTTCCAAAAATCGCCGTTAGTGGCGTTTTCTGGTGGTTGGAATGGAAAACTTTGAACTTGTGGTTTAAGACAATATTATCTGATACTAACATTTCTTTAAAGTCGTGCCGGCTTGTTCAATGGAGATAACTAAAAAATATTATTGTTTTCGTCTTATACGTACACGAATACATCTGTTGTGCGCAATTAGAAAATCAATAGTTTTTCTTTTTACCATAGTTGCCTAATTAACTTTTTTATACCTTTCCAAGCGTTGCCTGGTACAAATATTATTCTTTGCTCTGAAACATCTGCCATTGGAATTTATTTCTATGGTAAAGATCCGATTAATCCTGATTTATCAAGCTCATTAAATCTACCGGGTGGCCAAAAAGAAGGAATTTGTGCAAGCATAAACAAAAATTTGTATTTAAGTTCGGATGAGCTTGCGAAAACTGATTAGTAAGGATCGAAAGAACCACATGTTCCCACAGAAGAGTCAAACTTGTCTGTTATTTTTCTACGCGAGATCCAGATAAACAATGTATTATTATCTAACATCTTATAAGATTTTTAAACAAAGATGATTTTCTATAAAACATCGTCTATCCAAATGTTGCCGTTCTCATTTGTTGTGGTCAAAAATAAATTCACTCTTAATCAGCTATCGCAACACAACGGTTCCTATCCTTCACTATGGCTTCACCAAATTTTAATTTATTTAATCTAATAGTATATGTAATTGGTAGCATAGGGTCCCAAGAAAACATGGCCGGAATCTCAAAAGCCTGTTACTCGGAGGCAGATTCCAACGGTCGCTAATAGAAAAAGATAGAACCAAATTCCATTCAAGCGAACGTGAGTTAGCGAGAGCTGTTACAATCAAATAATTACGCCCCTGCCATGTAGCGACGTCGGTGATATGTCGCTGTACCATGTTGTTGTTGATGATGATGACGATAATCCGAGTAAAGCTTCCCTCTCATCCCCCGACTTTCCCCGCCTCCATTACCATCCTCCTCCCTTTACTTATTCCCTCTTACGAACACGAACAGGGGGGAGTATTGTGGACAACATTTGTCTACAGTACATTTCCACCCCCTTCTTCCGACAAGCCAAACATCTGTCGTTTTACAGACAGTACAGTGTATATGCAATGTCAACTGAGTGGTTATAACCGCCTGCTGTAAGATATGACCGTGTCTTCCCGAGACCTTACTGTTTCTAAACTGAAGAAAGCAGCATTACAGATTTTGGTGACCTCTGGTGGCGTTTCAGGTGGATTAGTGGTTACCGGGTTCAATTTTCAAGATCTTTAGAATTTTTTTGATCGAGAAAAATTCATGCTGCGATTTATTTCTCTCGGAATGAAAATAAGGACGGCGGATCCGTGTCTGTACGTTGTCAGGTACAACGTTAAAGATCACTACCTAGGTCAAAAGCCTATTCTAGACCAATTTATTAGGTCGAAATTGGTTGGAGGTGACCAAAGGTAGTTTTACTGCTAAGTAAATATGGTAGTAGTGGTAAAAAAAATAGGAAATCATTGTCCTTGAATTGACATTTGACCCCCGCAATAGCCTCCACGAACACACGTTGAAATTGTACAGGAAGATTTTTTTTACCTTTAGGGGTGGGGAAATTCCCCTCACTGTAGCGACTATCATTGCATAATTGAGTCGTGACTGTCCCGGGTTCGATTGTTGGCGAGGACCCTATTTTTATTCAATCTTGGGGTATTGGTGAAATAGTGACCCAACCCACCCAGTGCTGGAGCCCCGAAAAAGGATAAAGGATCAAATAAAGAATACAAGCAACACGATATCCGACAGTCAGAGTCCGGAATATCGAGACACAAAACGTGCCGCCGTAGCGGCATCGACCAGCCGCATCGCTGCCACTTCCTTTTGACGTAGAAAGGCGCACGGAGAAAATGTTCGCATCTCCCGGCTAAGCTTCGCCGGAGTCACGCGCTAAAAGCTCGGTTCAGTCCGACTTTGCGGACGTGATGCGTTAGGAGGATGAACGGCGGATAGTCGCTGTCAGCCATGAAATACGACGACGATCATTGGTTTTTCCAACCCCACCCTTCCCACATCCCACATCCCCCTCATCTGCCAATTAGAAGTGGTCCTCGTGACATTCCGGCTTCTGTTGCTGTATCGACTGACACTGAGCCACCTCAAACACCCTTCCCTGTACCTAATTTAATGGGAGTGCTTGGATTTGTACTGGAGGCTCAACGCTTCAAGGCGTGTGGCGGCCTCTGGCGGGGTTTTATCCGGCAAACTCAATCGAGAACACAAAATCTGTCGTTTAAGCTTGCTTGTCTCGCCATTCCAGAAATTGTTACCACATAACTGAGAATCAACCCTAAATGTCTGGAAACGTTTTAAGAAACCAAAGTGTTTGGAAAAGGACCTTGAAAGATACCGTCACTAGTGACAACATAAATAAATACATGTACAAACAATGCAAAGACATAAACGATTGCAGGTATGTCCCTCAACAACCGTCAAATATCAACTTAAATATTTGTACAATTACATAAAGACACAACCGACCACAAGCACGAGTCACGAAACAATGAGCAATGAGCTATCGATTATGTCTGCTCGGGGCGCACCGAGGATAAGCGACGATAGGTTGGCTAGATCTATACAAAATAATGAATAATTAATTAATATTTGACACATAACAAAATAACGAAGGAACAAACCTTATATGGTGGTCAAAACCCAAAATTTAGAATCTCGTTAGTTATTATTATCTTATCTGGCCTACATTTGGATAAAATCTTTAATTGATATTCTAAATCAATTAGTATGCAAAAATTTATATTCTAAATCAAATATTTTTAAAAATTGGTATTTGAAATCGTTTATTATTCAAAAATTGATATTCTAAATAAACTACTATCCAAACATTGATATTCTAAATTAATTATTATTTTAAAATAATCATCAATAAGTAAAAACCTTAAACAAGAAAATATTTCGATTTTTTCGACGCAAATTTTAGACAGCCATATTTCCCTTCAAACATAAAAACCCGGCCCTTGGTGCGGGCTGCATATGGGACGTGAGGTGGTGATGTAAGTGGTCAATGGCGACAGCCTTAGGAGGGTTAGCCTTCCCACCCTCCCCCTTGTCGTAATGTTATTGGTCCGGTGGGTCACAACACAACCGTTGTCCAAATAACTGTTTTGTCTAGCGACGCGTGTCCTGTTTCTCCTACCCGAGTGTCGCCATTTGTTTTTGCGCGGTGTCACGTGCCGCACGTTAGCGATAAAATAGCTCGACGTCGATATATTGCGTAGAGCTCTCTCTCTAGCTGCTGGGCAAAAGGGATCGAGTTGACACGCGACGGGTCGTATGGGCGTTATTGCATCGTAGAGCGTGGCGCCATCTGTCGACAATCTACCAAATCAAACGCATGGGATTGTGCCGATTTTAATGATGGTTTAGAGGTGAGTAGATAAAGAGAGTTCAATTCGTTAATAACGAGGCATGCGAGTAACGAGTATATACGTGCATATCTAGCATGCACTATGAACACAGTGTATAATTGCTAATGATCTCGTAAGATATTAGATGTTTGTTGTAACCAATCGAGCACCGAACGAATGTTAGAGTTGGTAATTGGGGGAAAAAAACAGAATTTTTATTTTATTTACAATCATTGATTGTCATCACTGAGGTGAATTATCACAACAGATTATTCTGTATCCCTCTAATCACTTGACAAATTATGAATGGGCACATTTTCACCTGTACCTCGAGATCGAATAACGAAAGCTCGAGCCTGGAATCGGACCCTGGGTCGGCACACACATGGCGGATGCTCTATCGCTGACCTGCGACGACCGTTCCTCAGTAGTAAATTGAAAAGGTTTTGTAGAGGGTTGCGAACTTACGATCTTTAAGTTACCCTCCTAGTGCGCTAACCACAGGAACAATATATTCTTAACAATCTGTCCTGATAAACACTATCGAACATCTCATAATAAAATGCTTGTGTTGCAAATCTAATTTAAATTATATTGATGTAAGAGTATATTTGTTATACTTTACAAAATGCCCTTAGAATAGGCTAGAGGAGGTAAGAATAGATCGCATCGAAACACAAGATAGGTGGCGCTACACTCGTGACAACGACTGCATTAATTAAATACAGTGTATAAATACTGTTGTTGTTAAGATCCGTCGAGTCGTTTTCGACTCCTGGTGACGCCATGGACAAGTGCTCTCCAACTGGGCCAATTCGATGACTTGCTTTGCAGCTCCCGGAGTGACATCTATATTCCGTTAGAACCTTTGCGCCACCCCTGTATTCGCTTTGCGCGAGCGCCAACGTAAAAGCTCCGCCCGAATGCGGCTTCGCGGAAGACACGGGTGCCATACAATTTAACAAAGGTCGGGATCACACTTTTCAACTGGCCATCATGTACCATGTGTGTTTATAGGCTTCCAGCTAGCTTAATTAAATGACCTGACTGAATTATATGCAAAGTCGACTTAATTTATTAAATTTTTGTTTCTGATATAAATTGGCCAATGAATTTATTTCACACATTTTTTATATTATTTTTTTGCATTTCTCAGAATTCATAGACCAGGAAGATTAGACTTTGACCCGGACATGCAATGTAACAAGCTGAAAAATGGTGGAAATGTTCAAAATAGTGTTATGATTGATTTCCCAAAATTCCCAAAAAATCAATCATGCGGGAAAATTCGCCATCTTGGAAAACTGGCGCCCAAAATCAGTTTTTTGCCAATCACTCAATTCCTGCAGGTTTTAGAGAAAATAGGTCAATATAAAAGTTGTAGAGCAATTTGCCACAAAATTGATTTTAACATTTTTAGCGTCAGACTAACACTTTCCGAGGTATGAGGTCCAACAGTATGGCCTTTATGGGACCCTACGTGGAAAAATGGCGCCCAAAATCAGTTTTTTTCATAGAAATCATATGTGTTCCTGTTGCCTTTAGAGAAAATATGTAAAATGAAAGTTGTAGAGGATAAAATTTGCAATAAATGTTACCAGCGCCTAATGCCAGCGCATGAAAATGAATAGTCATGTTTCATGAATGAATACATTTTGTGATTAGAAGTGCTGTAATTATCGGTATGCATCGAAGCTGGCACGCAACAAGCGGTGCTGCTTCACAACGTCCTATTTCATTAAAAGCCTGACCCGAACACGAAATACTCCGCGCAAAACCGTCACCTAACTAATGAATGCAGACAGGGTTTGCCGCTTCGGCCAGCGATAAGCGGAAAAGCGATACTCGATATTTTATGCCCTGGGTCGAAACCTCCTGAGAACTTCCGCGCCAACACCTACCTGCCCCACCCATAAAAAATATTTTCTGCACAATTGAATGCATTTGACGCTAGTAACTGAATTGTTTAAAATATTGAATGTACTGTATTGAAGCCATATTCATCTAAAAGCTACAATCATATTTCAACAGCAGTTTTATTTTTTTCATGCGGCCAAGTCCTAGATTTGGAAAGTATAATATGCTTGAAGGGCAACAAAAAAGAGGAAAACCATGCATAAAGTGGATGGACGGTGTCAGGGAGAGCTCGGTATTGAATCTGCACCAGCCTTGGTATTTAGTGCGCGGTTGGACACATCAGCTAACTTTTATTTATGGGGTTAGCGGGGGTTCTACGACATATCACAACAAACTTGAGTATGTCTTTGGTTCATTTTAAGTTTCACTGCATACATTGCTATTTCAATAGTCCAGGTCAACTAAACTGTCCAACGACTACTTCGAAAAACATTTGATAGATTCGGGGGTGTCAGGGATGCGGGTCTCACGAGGAATGTCATTCAATATAGATGAGCGTGATAGCGAATTCTGCAGTTTCGTGCAGGTTTTGATAAAATGACGAGGCTTGTTAAATTCGCGGTGTGCGGCCAACCCCACTGATTTCCCAGGAGAGATCGTTGATAATCGACGACTACTCAAAATTTGCTATTTTTGGCTCTATCTCCTGAAATGGGGGTTCGCGGGTGAATTTCTAAAATACAAAATAGTCAGTCATTGACAAATATATATTTCGTGTCCTCAGTAATTTTGGTGAAAACGAAAAGATAACTAAGGAAACGAATTATAATTTTATAAAGGAACATTGTATTTGTTTTACAATACGCGTTATTCAACTACAAAAATTAAACACAATAAAAATATCGGTGTCAGGCACAGATATAAAATTAGTTTCAAAATTAGACCAATGTCACAATGAGGTGAACTACGCGTATGGTAAAACATATTCCATGTGTTTTCGTAAAGTTATAATTCGTTTCCTAATTCAAAGGGTAATGTTTTCGATACCCAATTGGTCATGTGTCCAAGAAAATCTTCGGATTATTCTTTTTAAAATTTAGTGCCACGGATCCTAGAGTTTCTAATTTCCTTTACAAAATATCCTGACAAACATGAGCCACCAGTTCACAGGCTTTCTGCTTTGGGCTAAAATTAATTTAAAACTGCGATATAAAGTACAATTTATTATATTCTCCTGACAATTAAAAATATCCCGACAAACAGTAGCCACACCGAAACACAGAAAGATGAAATCAATCTGAAACCGCGTTAGAGAATTTATTAAATTCTCCTGTCATTTAAAAAGCTCCTGACAAACAGTATCCACCGGTTGGCAGTCCTGTTGCAGATGGTCTCAAGGCTTGGCGAAGCGTGGGAGAAGAGGCGAACGGGGTGAGGGGGGTTTCGAGAGAGTGGTGGGCGTAATGGTCGATTTCGCTTGACGGATGGCTCCCAGATGCAATAAGAAAATAAAACCGAAGCAATGCGACAGCGAACGGTCAAGAGGAGGAGGGCTCGCGCGGAGAGGCCAAACAAATCCATTAGCCCCCCCCCCACCACACTCCTCCCGCTATATGGAGCGGACACGCGCGGGAAAACAGTGGACGGGATCACTCACCCCTTCTCCAGAAATCTATTGCCACCAACAGTCAATCGGCAAACCACCGACAAACGAAAATAGACTACCCTCGAAAACCACTGTACAGTAAGCTCCATTGAATCTCTCAATAAGCTCTATTGAAATTAATATGTCCACCCCGTGCGCCACCTATTGACAAAATGCGATGACTGCATTCAAATCGCCGCCATCTTGAAAAATCGTCTCTCAAACAAAAGGATGCTCCCCTTTCCAACTACAGCATTGCAGGGCTGCAAAGATCGAGAGAGTGAAATGGCGTAGAATTCTGAGGAGTCCCAATCGCTAACACGAAAGTCGGACTGTAAAAAGTATGAAATCGTTTCGCGAGCTTTTATCCATGCCTTAATGGCGCCGTCTATTGATTGAATAGGAATGCAAAGAGGAAGGGAAACCAAAGTTGACAATCCCATAAACCACATGCCACATGCACATAAAGGCTTGTGCGTGTTTCTCTGAAGAGACCCAGAAAGTTTTAGGCTCCATTCGCAGTGTGGGTGTAATTCATTTTTTGTATCAATGCGATTGGTCAGCACCAACAGAGCTCAATCCAATCCGATTAGATTCGGGTCGCGCTTACAAATTGTTCTCCGCATGACCGGCGCGTCGCCGATCCAGTGTTAGGGGAGACGAGATTGCAGGGATCGACCCCTTTGGCTAGAGAACGTCGTGTCCATTGATTATATCCACCGTCGTCCCGGGGACAATATTATTGTTATTCCGTAGATTCGTCAGCATCAATAGCAAGTGTCGGCCAGGGACGGACGAAACTGACCCGCAGGTCGCCATCGCCAATCTATATCCTGATGAGACCAGCGCTGATACAAAAGGAATATGGGGCAGATAGATCAAAACGAGGCCGAAACTGACCTACAAAACTATTAATGACCGATAGAGCTTAACTATCGATAGTTTAACAATCGAAATACTTCAGTGAAAAAGCAATCATTTTCGAATGCTTTTCACCAGTGTTGGGCTCGTTCCTTTTAAAAAGGAGCCCGTTCCAGATCCGTTCCTCCTGTGAAAAAGGAACCCGTTCCAGTTCCTACAGAAATACATGTAGAAAGGATCCCAGCAGTTTCTAGCTCTTTTTGAAAAGGAACTTGAAACCTTTCCGATTATTTTCCATTTCTTCGTTTAAAAATAAAAAAGAAAACTAGTTTTGTGAACAGATGAAAATACCTAAAACTCAATTTATACGAACAATTATATTAGTAAATGGGTTTTCTACATCTAGTCTGTGAATTTTTATTGCGAACGTAATCATTTTTATAAATATTTGAATGATAGAAAGTGTTATATTTCATATTTAAATATTAATTATATAAATTTTTTGTACACAAAAAATTCCAGACAGTTCCAGTTCCTGAAAAAAAAAAGAACTAAACTATATACCAAGCGATTCGTCGTAGGTAAACGAACCAAAGCGTTTCAAAGTTCTTCAGAAAATGAAGCCGTTCGTAAAAACGAAACGTTTACCTTCCCTGAAATGGCCGTGAGGATGGAGGCGCTTGACGCTCTCCGAAAAGTTCGCCAAATAAACGTATGTTGAAGTTTGTATTTTTTGTTTAAATGCACAACATTTAATAAAAAGTATTTCAAACGAACGTCAACAATGCGTGATTTATTCCGATCACAATGTCGTGCAGCCAAAGTCATCATAAGGAGATAAACAATCTGCACATCAGTTATTTTAAAATAACTATCGACAGTTCCCTTTCGGACCCAACAATTATTTACAAAATACATTGTATAGTCCTACAGCACATAGGGATTTTTGTCGAATTCTATGGTTAGATGGCCTCAATGCGCGTTTTCGGAACACAAATTTTAAGCGTAGACGTTGGCTTCATTGCAGGCCAAGGTTCTCAGGAGAATTGATCCGCTCATCTCGTCTCAGACTCGAGAGGCACGACGGCGATGAACGTACTGTCCAAGGATTAAACCGACCGAGACCGAAACTGAAACCAGCAAAAGAGGGAGAGTGAAAGAGAGAGAGAGAGAAAGAGAGAGAGAGAGAAGAAACTTCTAACCTTTTGTTTTCCCAGGGATAATTAAATGGGGCGTCGCGCCCCCTAATCACTTTCCTATCGCCTAACGCGCTGTCAGTTTTAACAGAAGTGCTGCAGCTACCACGACTCATGTATTTTCACTTCGTGCCGCAGCGGTTCTCAAATTTCAAAGCAACCTCAAATCTCTCAAAACTTATTTTCTACAGGATTTTTTTGAAGACTATACATAACTAGCAGCTGAAACCGGAAATAATGCTGAAGGAGTTTCGGTATAACGCCCAAAAGAAAGATGACAGTCTGTCTAACTCAAGTACCTAAAATAATAACCCAATAATTTAAAATCCATTCTACATCGACGTCAAAAAGCTATCGATAGTTTCAATAAAATCGCCAATCCCAATCGCCTTTCCCATCGACTCACATAATCTAGAAGCTACTTCGCATGACCGGTAAGACGCACATTTACAGCGGCATAGAGGCTACTACGCATGATCGATGTGGTGCACAAGATGGTGGTTTAGAGGCTACTGCGCACGTACAGAACGATGCACAAGTTGTCGAAAACTCTATTTTATTGTATAGGATATAATAGCGGTGGGAGTCGTCACAAATTTACCCCATTCTCGAAGATCCCGCCTACGAACAGCACAAACAAGTGACTCGAAATGAGTAACGACAAGACGAGGCGGATAAAACATAAACGACAACTTTGTGGACTACCGTGGGGGTAAGAGTTGAATTACTACCGTACATAACCACATAAAGCGGCGCGCATTCGGTCTCATCGCATCCATTCTACTTTGTCAACAATACGAGAAGAAAAAAATAGATCCAGCGCTAAAATGTGTCACAATAATTTATGATCCATTTCGAACGCGCCTATATAGGACCCTACATATAAAGGCAACAGCGATGCACTCCCCCCCACACCCTTTCTTCGTTTATGCTCAACTCTTCTCAACCAAATTTTATAGCGCCGTGTATACGTCGTGTTATTTCATAACAGTCCTCTGAGTTTTTAGCGGTTTTTAGCGGTAGATCTTTCCATTAAAGTAATCACGTTATGTAAACCCACTTCGCCGTATAACTACCGAGATATTCTTAAGCGGCTTTCTCCTCGTTTTTTTTTTTTTTTTTCGTCCCGCCGTCTTTTATCTGGTCTTCTTTATTTAAATGCTCGGTTTCTCTACCGCTCGGTGCATTTATTTCGTTTCATTTCTCCCCTCTCCCCTCTTCACCATATACAGTCAGGGTGATCTCGGTGTCAACCCTTCTCATCTCTCTAATGTATCCGTCGCTCTCTCGTCCAGTAGGCGGTGAGTGGGACAAGGATATGGAAGTGGTAAATGCCGAGAATCACTAAACGACGGATTAAATTAGAACGGCAACGTGGTTTAATGCGGGGGCACCGTAAATTGAAGTACTGAGGATTCTGTTTTCTTTATAAAAAAATAGAAACGTGATCGAAATGATGAAGACTATAATAACAACGCGTATGATGTAGCGTAAATAAATGCCCAGAGCATAGCTACAACAATTAATAATGGAATGAATTTGTTGTTATTGAATAAATACGCGTCTGTCGCAGTTTGTCGTCATTACGGAAGGTGATAAATACACATTGTATCTTCAAAGTATTTCGGATAACGTGTCATATATTATTATATCTGTATTATTATTTTGTTTTAATTGTGATCATTTTAGAGAATAATTAAACTGCATGCGATTCTGTACCACGTACTCGTGTCGCAATTATGTGGGCCACATTTTCATCTCAGGCGATCACAGTTGTGGTCACATTTGTAGCTCAGGATCAAATAAACGAGAGAATTGAATCTGGAACTACCGAACCGCAGCTGGTTGAGAATACCGACTGGGCTACGACGAGTCGTACATTTATAAAATACGTTAAAGTGAAGTATCCAGTGGGCCCATAATTTTTTATTGAATACAATTTTTTTTTCTATCAGAGTTATATCGTATTTTTAAGTCCTAAAAGTCAATCGAAAAAATATATATGAAATATAAAAAACCTAAGAAAAAGTATTTTCCTTAAAAATAGTCTTGGGTCAATGCCCTCAGCCCTAATAATAAATTCCCATCCGGCATTCTAGCCGTACAACCATCATTGAATCGACCGTCCACTTTCTCTGAATCTTCCGCCCGGATGCTGCTGTTGACCCCCCTGGCCCCCATGATCATACGTAGTCATCTTTACGAGACAACGTTTTGGCGTTGAGCTATCCGGAATTAGTTTTATAGTCCACCCGTTGTCCGTAATACACAGAGCGTCGCGCTCGCCCACATATTTTTAAAAGATTTAGGACAAACACGCGCGCGCGGTCCTCCTTCCTCGTTTATATGGCAGGCACGGGGCAGTAAAAACCGACGCGCGTCTACACGTGTATATGGAGCTGGAGCGCGCGCGGTTATCTAAACTAGTGGCGGGGGAGAATGATGGATAAACAGCAGGCGATGCTGAAAAAGAGCGCTCTTTCTGAGATGGATAGCGATTCAATTTTATTAACGTGGGTGTGTGGGGTGGGTTGTTTACTCGATCTTCTTACGAAAATCATCCCTGCATTCATGAATAAGCCTCCTGCGATTCAACGAATTTGGAAGTGAGTAGATATCACATTGCTTAAAAATGTGGAAGGGGAGGAAGGAAAAGAGAGAAGTAAAAAAATAAAAATAGCCCCGAAAGTATCTAAAAGTTAAAATTAGTTCTTATAATTAATTCTCCAAATTAGCAATTGAATTCAATTAACTAAATTAGTTAATAAATTTAAATTGTAAATGAGTTCATATGATTAATTCTTAAAAGTTATTCGTAAAATCCAATTCTTAAAATAGATTCTTAAAGCAATTATTAAAATTAATCGAGTCCGGTATTTATGCACATGGTGAAATATAAATTATAGGTGGTACACAGCTTTGGGTCTCACGAGGGGATGGGAGGGGGTATGCCGCTCATGCAGTATTTAAGAAACAAATATATCTTATGGAAAAGGCAATCGATGTTTGCAAACTTTTTAGATAAATAATAAATATGTCACGCAACTGAACCGCCTATTCCATTTAGGATATACTGTACATGTAGTTTATAGCCGATATTTGCATTCCAGAGATTTCCTATTGATTTTTGTTTGATATTTGCATTTTTCTTATACGCGGTTCTATTCCGGGAATGTTGACTGAAACCCGAAAACGGAGAAAAAAATGCTAAAATGAATGGTAAAAGGCACCAACTATGAAAAGTGTTTGCGTGTATCAAATATTTCATGAATAATGGAACAAGTTATTGCAAAGTATTACTTAAAATATCGCACTAAATTAAGGTACGTGATTCGATATGGTTCGCTCACAGCGTTACATAACGAGCAATGTTCGTGTCTTTTTAAATATATCCACTCTTATGTATTAGTAACGGTATCTAAGACTGGAAATTAAAATATTAGCAACTACAATTATTAGTATTAACAACTACAATAACCTAAACAATCTAATACTAAAAAAACATTTGAGGCTAAACATATGGGGGGAAACATGTTCCGATACAACGCCGAATCTGGCAAACTCGAGCATAGAAACTAATAATTTTGAATGTTAAACAAAAGCGATTTAAGGCGTGAGCCTAAACAGTCATATGGTAATATTGTTTGTGGGGAAATTCCCCCCATGAGTAAATATCACTGCATGAGATTCCGTACCCTTCGTGTTGCTTAATCAATATGTAAAAGCCACATATTCACCAGTACACAGGATCGAACAAATGAGAGCCAGCGCCGGCAATCGAACCAGGGACCACCCCGTTCAGTAGTCAGGTGCCATACCCACTGAGCCAGACGGATTGTAATATAGGTTCGCGGGTGATGAAGATAGCTTCATAGTAGCAAATACTGATATATTTAGACACAGTATTCGAGTACTTGCAAAATGAATTACTTGTACCGGTACGTGGTTTGATCACACAAGCATGGTTTGTCACTGCACCGGAACATAATTGGTGCGGCCTCCGTGGTTCAGTGGCTATGGTCATAGACTTCCAAGCGGGTGGTCCCGGGTTCGATTCCCGTCGCAGGCTTTCGTTTATTCGATTCTGTGGTACTGGAATGTGCCCCTCA
>JAUJYS010002433.1:0-14815 GCA_033995665.1 Melogona broelemanni
GGACCACCCGCTTAGTAGTCCATGACCATAGCCACTGAACCACGGAGGCCGCACATTAACATGTATGTCCTATCCCAATTAGAAGTGTTAGATCGTGTGTTCTTAGGAGGGCACAATTTTGTCTGTTTTTCTTCTTGGTCTGTCCAAATGCGGTAGTATCTTTGCTCTGGACTCGCATGAGTTGGTCTAGCTAGCATTGATCATTGCAGGCAGTCATCAGGAATACGTGCCAACATGAACTTGACCTCATACGAGAGATACGAGAAGCAAAATACTGCCCCAGTTTACTAAACAAACGCGCCCATCTCTGTGGAAGACGCTTGTTGGTTGTTGCTCAGACCAACAAAAAACGTTTTTTTTTTCTTGATGGGGGAGAGGTTGACCTCTTTTCTCAAGGTATTCAGTGACGTCCACTCACTATGCCAGACTGTTACGAGTTTCAATTTAAGAAACATGCATCTCCTTTGCATTGTCATATTTCGGTTACAATTTTTTTATAGAAAATAAATCGCTTTTGTCAGGGTAGGATGAGTATTTTTTTTATAAATTCTTTTTGAATGTAAGTTTTCAGTTTTCCTTGCAAGTAGTTTCAGTTTCAATAGAAATTTAGTAGGTCAATTTATAAAGGAGCAGCAGTATGCCAAGGTGAATGGATGTTGAGTAAACAAACAAATAAAATTTCATTTACCTAGAAAATTTAAAGACCCAAATGATCCACAATTTCATTTATTCAATAAATGCCTGAAAGTGCGGTAATTTTACTGCATCCATTTTATCAATTTAATTTCCGAACTGTTAGTCATTTAAATCAATGAAAGTTTATTTGTTTTTTGATCGAAAAGCCAGTTTTTGGACTATGGAACAGAGTCTGTACAGATGTATACTTAATTTGATATTCTGTGTTCATTTCATGACTCGAAAAATGCATTTAAGATGCAGATTGCATGATACCTTGAATTAAATTTTGTAAGATAATATTTATATTTTTAATTGATTAATGCTAAAAGTATGACCCTAGATGTAACACAAGGGACTGATTTGAAATTCGCCTATCGGATTCGCTCGTTGAAATCGAAGAACTTGCTAGGATTTGTTTTTGCTGAGGTTTATTTGTAATACACTTGAATTTTGATGAGGAAAACAAACAAAAAATATTTACCCTAGCACGAAATGACTCGCAAAAATAAAAATGGCGAGACAAATGTATTTGACTATTTACTTTCCTGTCGGCCTTTTTTATGTTGTTTGTCGAGTAATTAACGTTTGAATGCGTTTTTTCGTCGCATGATCAGCGGAGCGATAGAGCATGTGAGACGTGTGGCGACGGTTTAATTGAAATATATGTGGCGCAACGAATTAGTAGGCGTGCATAATTCGCTATTTGACGTCCATTATTGTCCTGTGTGACCGCCACATTTAGTATTTAATATTATCATCAGCAAAAGGCCTTTAACCCTCAATATTATCACTTATTAATCGGCCTGTTGTCCGCTGTGGGGAGCCACGTTAAACGTACTGAAAATCTTGTTTGTCAATTGTATACCATCTACAGAGGTATTTTCATCAAATATTGTTCTAATGTCAGTTTTATGTCATCAATTTTATCAATCGGATCATCACAGGATTTTGAATAATCTGAGAACAATACGACCCGTCTGGCCCAGTCGGTATTTCGACCGACTGCGGTGCGGGTGGTCCCGGGTTCGATTCCCGGCGCAGGCTATCGTTTATTCGAACTGGTGGTAGTGGTGAAAGTGTGCCCCTCATATTTTGCCATAGCGACACAGAATCTCCTGTCATATCACCACAGAATCCCCTCTGGTGATATTGACTACAGTGATCAGGAATAAATAAAAATGTATTATGTAACCAAGAAGACAATATTTTTGTTGTCCTGAGCCCCAGTTACGCAATATTTGGCTGATGTATTTATTTTGTTGTATTTCAGACAGACTTACCGGCCAAGTTTTTGTAGACCGGATGCGCGTCACCCCCGATGACGTCAATCTTCTTGAAGATTGGATACTCGATGCCGTAGTGCCTGAACAGGTGATCCTTGATGTCCTCAGAGGTTCCCGGCTCCTGACCTCCGAATTGGTTGCATGGGAAGGCCAACACGGTGAACTTGTCCGGACCGATGATGTCCAGCATGCGACCCAGACCTCGGTAGTGGCGGTCGGCGTACGTGCAGCCGTTAGCGATGTTTACCACTAGGGTGATCTGCAAGGGAGAGAAACAAATCGTGAGTCATCCATCAGCTTTGTTTTCAATCGAGATAATTAATTGTGTTTTTTTTTTTCAATCAGAACACGGTGTTGGTGTTGGTCGTACATAGTGTCTTTTGAAATTATCACCAGGTTTTTTTTTACATTTTTGTGTACGTTTTTTCTTTGATATTATGTTTTTTGTTATGTGTGGGATTTATAGGGCGATGTCAAACACCTAACAGGTCAAATGTCAAAGACGTCAACTTTCTTAGGCGACAACGCATTTTTTTAAAGATATTTTTGTAAACTTGTTCTAACTTTTAATATATGAGCTTAGTTTTAATTTTTGCACTGTATTTTCGCGTCTGTATGGACAGTAAACTTTTTAATCTTCTGGAGTTAAATGTTAATAAATCAATGAACTTTTCGAATAATTTTTTTAAATCGTGTTTTCATCGTTGTAGTCTTTTCCAAAGTTGATTTTCAACTTTTTCTACTGATAATCTTTCTATTAATCTTCTCTATATGTTGCGTTGCTTTTTGAATCTTATCGATTTATACACCCTTGTCAAAGCGATATCTGTTATTCGAATTTTTAATTTGTGTTAAAAATTTCAATCTTTCTTTCTTACAGAATCGAATTTTAGGCCGGAGAAATTTTTAGTACAGCAGCAAGACGGGGCTGAGATCTCGTTCTCGTTCTCTGGCCGAAAGTGGGCGCCACCTGTTTTGTGGGTAAGTTTAAGGTCGACCTTATGTTATTTTTAAATACTTTAAAAAATTTAATTATTTTGAATTTGTGAACTGTTTTGCCGAAAAAACCCCTTCGAAATACCAAAATGTGTTGCCGTCTTGTGTTGTGCGATGGCGCCACGTCATCGTCCATAGACAGTGCATGGAACGCCGCCTATCGGCTGCTCTCGCAAACTAATTACATTCACATGTGTATTCGCCATTTAAGAACAAGTTTACGTCACAAGTTGACTTCAATTTGAAAGATAAATTTTGATAGATCAAATTCTATCTGGTTATCCTTTTAATTAACGAGTTGTGCGATTCCTAGTCTAAAATTGTATATTTTTTTATTTAAAATGCTTTCAAATCTTTTAACAGCTGTCGCAGCAACATGTCCATTTAAATTTAATAAATAAAGTAAAATAAATACATAAATAAAAGAAAATACATAACAACCTCTCCTACAAAATATGATAAATTACCATCATGCCCCCAAGCACGGTGACAATCCTCATCTGTGCACAAATATCACAATTCAAGGTCATAATTAAGAAAAAAACAGCCTACCTTCTTGCCCCGGAATTGGTCGAAAGGAATTTCATCACCGTCGATATCTGTCGCCTTCAGGGTATACAAATCTGGAACTTTACCATCGTCACTAGCATCGATTGATGATCGTACGACCACCGCCAGAACTGTCAATATGACAGATGACGTGAAAATTATATCGTCCAATAACCGGCGAGAGATCATGTTCCCGGTGTCAAAAAACTGTCCAAAATTATTGGTCACGTCACAAGCGGCACAATTCTATCGCACGATGAGATACAGGCTACGTTTCTGCCAGCTTGCGTAAGAGCCAGTGCCTGATTTTCGAAGCAGGAAAAACGCCAAACGCGAGATGTTGTGTTGGTGGCGGTCTTCTGCTTCCAAAAGGAGGAGGCACACACAGAGGTGCAGCCGACAAACAGTTGCATTTAGGGGCGGAAGTTACCTCTTTATTGGACGGTAAAATAATTGGCCTTCGTAAGGTGTTGCCTAGCGCAGATTTCATGCATGACAACACAGGGAAAAATTGGGAACTTGTTTGTAGGTCATACCAGGCCAGGTCTTGTACGACTAGCGCCATCTGTGGACATGTGTTGTAGATGGAACTTGTCGCGGGTTTTTCAGACTGAGTATGTTGCCAAGTACTGGGAACAGAAATAAATCCACGTAACGATATGCGCTTCTCGGCCAGTGCTGATAGGTGTGGATTCTGGAGATCCGCTGAAGATACGTGGAGTTGTTCCTGTTGCCAGTACCACTACTTTGCAACAAGCAAGTCTGAAAACATCCTATGGGTTTCTAATTTTGGATGTTAAAATTGCATTTTTTAATTTCCATTAGCTTGTCAGCAGATGATCGTTGGTTCAGAAATTTTAAATATTTTTTAGTTTAAAAAATAAATATTTTTAATAGTGCCAAGTTATATTAATTTTATCTCTGTTCTAATAGACGTTGTGAAACATAAATACAGAACAACAAGGTTACTTGTTTGAAAATTCAACATTGAATGCGAAAAACAGGATAATTAATTGGAATTCATTATCCTGTTTTGAAAACATATTTTAGTCCACAAAATTACTCTTCAAATATATATTTAAATATTCTTACAAACTCCTTAATGTCTGATAGTTTAAAAAATATGGAAATTAATTTTGTGACTAATCGTTTTAATAATGACAAGTGCGTTTCATTTACAGGTCACCACCCACTTAAACAGTGGCGTCTTTATCCGAAAAGCAGAATCGGTGTTAGCCATTTCTGCGGAGGAAGTATTTTTTCATCGATTCTGGTGAGCACGATCTTCTCGAATTAATTTTTTAATATAAGCACTAGTTGTGTTTAAGCATCCAACAATACAGAATCTCATCTATTCACCCGAAACCGATCATTTTTAATTTCATTGTTGTAAATGAACACCGTAATGTGCTCGCAACTTTTGAGCAAGTGTATGTAATGTAATACTCGAGTATTTCGTTTGCATTTTTATTTACAAGTACGAAGTGTACCGTTATTTGCATGAAACCGATTACAATTTGTGATGAACAGATTTTTTTATATTTTCTTTGACATATTTTTCTTGTATAGTTTTGTCTTTGTAAAGCTTATTCAAATGTACATTTAATTAAAAAGCAAGAATAATTTATAAAGCAAATTGACCTGTACATGCTCATTGAAGTTTAACATTTTAAATAGTGTAATACATTTTTTTTTATATATTCACTGCAGTGTAATATCACAACATATCTGTGCCTCTTTTAACGCTTAAACATTTGTGGGGTATTAAACACGATAAATTGTTCCTTTCAAAATTTGTTTGTCACAAAATGATTAGGAAAGTTAACAACTATGATGCATATGTAGCACCAAATAAGCAATTTTTAAATATCTACTACATGGTTTGTTGACTTCTCGAAAACATTTAGATTGTCTAGATACAAAAAAAAAAGACCCTCAAGTTTTACAAGGTAGTGAATCAGTGAGGGCAAGTCGGAAAAATGCCGAGAAATTGGGAGCCACGTAATGCCACTCCAGGGCTCTATCGAGGAACCAGATTGATGGAGGAGCTCTGGCATTGTAGACTAGACAGTAGTATCCATTGTTGAAAGCTGACAGCCTGTAGGCCTTCAGGTGACAGCACAGAAATGGCTTGGCCATAACTGTACCTGAAATAAACATTGTTATCCTCAAAGTATGCACGCAATAGATGATTTCATATTTTCCATGTTGGGCTGGTGGATAGAGAACACTTGTCTATGGATCAGTGGGTTGCGGGTTCGAACCCCAATTGGTGAGCCTATTTAATTAGTATAAATGATTGGAGCTTTCAGGCTTATCAGTCTTTCAGGTTGAGACATCAAATTTAATGTAATTTTAATTATTTTTTTATGATTTTTAAACACATTATGTACGTTAATTCAATGTTTATCTCGGGTATAATTGAACGTTTATAAGCACGAAAATAATCCACAAACATACAATGCACATAATTTAAATCGACATCTCGTTCATCTGCATCGTTCCGGTTCGGCGATTTCAATTGTATGTACATTGTTTGTGATTTTTTTTCGTACTTCAACGATCTTTAAAATACTTATTAGTCTCTCTTGTTGTAATTCCTGCCTTCCTGGGGTACAATCTTAAAAATGAACAAAAATTAAAATATTTAAAATAACACAAGAGACAACAATTAATTTAAAATGCTTCGCCAGTTTTCCAAAAAAAAATTACTTAATGGTGATAATGAGTGATACCTTTCGAATTACCAAAAAATGAATTATCATGAACAGTTAGAAAATAGCAAAAACAGACTTTGCGGAAGTCCCCTGCCTGTTTACAAATGGCTGTATTATCACCATGGCAACCATTGCAAATGCACGTGCAAAATGGGGTGGTAGGGCGTAAGATATTTTTAATTAAATATACATTACCATCACGATCCGAATCTAAACTATCTCCGAGCATAAAAATATATTCTTTACTGGTGGATTCTTCTTCGCTTTTGAGCAGAATTCTATGAAGATGCGTTATCGAATTGATGATAAATGCGTCTGAAATCGAACACGCAAACCACCAGGACGTTAATTAAGAATACGTCTTGGATTGTCTTGTTTTTTTTTAGGAGCAAACATCTTCAATCAAATACCTTGTTGACCATTCTGGTGCGTGATCTTTAAACCGTCGCAAATGTTGTAGAAGTTCTTCAAATCGTTTGGTAAGTGAATCGAATTGTGCTGGGGAAATATATTTTTGTACGACATAAACTTGAGTAATTCAGTTGCTGGAATATATCTCAATTAATGTTTAGGAATGATCAAAGACGTACTTGTTCCCACGCTGCCACCGAGGTGATATCGGCAGGGTTCCTAAATTCGAATTCGGCGTTGACCAATTCGTTAAAGAAATGTGGAACCGTTTGAACCGGTTCCATGTTGTCAGTGAGCTAATATCTCGCGTGAGCCACCTGGTGGCAAAATATGAAACTTTTACTCATACATTTATGTCAACGTGTCACACGCTAGGGGGCGACTGGTCAATTTTAATTTGGCCTAGGTAGGGTACTTTTAGCGTGTATCACAGGCTCGGTTTTCATTTTCATTCCGAAGGAAGTTACGAAATTTTCTCGCCCTAAAAATTCAGGAAGTATCGGCCGGAATCGAACCCGCGATCACGGGCACAGTAAGCGAGAACGCTTTCCATTATACTAGAGACTTTTTTGGATGTTATACTTTCTTAACAATTGCATAAAAAAATCTCGAGAACCATCAAAATGAAATATATGAGTTTTAATTTACAAGTTCGCCCAATCGTCACATTTATACGAACTACCGTTTTATCATTTTTCTATTATTTACACCAGTAATTCGTGAGCAGAAACTGTAAATGATTCGGTGCAGCAAATGCTACCATGCGAGTAATAAAAAACACACGTGAGAGAAAGGCATATATAAAACCTCCTCGCTCCACGATAAATAAAAAATCAATCAAGTGTTGATGAGCGTGGATGAGAATATCTACACCTCGCGCCTGATCACTCGATTATTCCGCTTGCCACTTGTACACCTTAACGGTTCGTTCGGTGAGCGCCGTCAGGAAGTTTTGTCCGGCGCCCTTGACTGAACAGATGTCCAGTACGGGCTGGTTGGCCGGCAATTTTTGGAGGTTTTGACCGGTGGCCACGTCCCATACGACCGTCTAAAATAATCAAGGGGAAACAAGAACGTTAAATCAGTAAACAATAATAAGGCAGCACGCAGAATACAAAAAATCCAACGTGCGCCAATGTTCATTGGAATGGAATGTGTTAGGAATACTTTGAATTGTCTCTAGAATTTTTTTTGAACGTGGGAATAAGACTAGTCGTAGCCCAGTCAGTTTTGCAACGGGGTCTCGTCTTCGGGGTTCGATTCTCAATTGTCCTCCCAATTAGACCTTCCAAATTCGTTGACCAGAACAACCGTCTAGCTGAGTGGGTACGACAAGAACCTGCTGAGCGGGTGGTGCCGGGTTCGATTCCCATAGCAGGCTTTCGTCTATTCGTTATCCTTATTCATTATATTATTATCACAGTGGTGAAAATGTGACCTTCACATATTGTGCCATAGCAACGCCGTGGGTACAGAATATCCTGCAGTCATATTCACTACAGTGAGGGGCATTTACCCACAAAAAATAAATAAATAAAAACTTACCGAGGCTGTGCTCTCGTCCCCGACGCAGGCCAGTATCTGTCCGTCGACGGTAGGATGTGCGATGAGGCGACTCTTGGTGATCATGCGCTGCGTTCCGCCACCCACGAAGCGACGCACCTCATTGGAGCCGCACGTACGCTGAGTAGAGGTCGCGTCAGTCAACTCGGTCAGCTCGCACACCTACAACAACAGATCGTAAGCATCAATTGAAAAACAAATATTCCTGTGATCGCGGTTTCAATTTCCGTCCGAGACATCCGGACCACCTTCAGAGACATCAGCAACACGAAGGGTACATAATTTCCTGCAGTTATAATCACTCAGTGAGAACAACTTCCCCACTAAACAAAGCAAAAGTTATAAAAACTGATATTCCGTTAACTTACGGTGTGCGTAGTTAGGGGTTGCCTCTGTGTCGGTCGACACGAGGCCATGAAGTGGCGGCTAGTGTTCTCGAAGCTCACCGAGGTCACAGCACCTGCAAGAAAACGAGAAACGCATTGCATTAGTTTATCTAGCAATGTCTCAATTAACGGCGGATTTGCCCCATAGAACGTTCCATTTGTCGCCGTTCAAATGAATAACATAGGTGATTACCTTCGATGGGCAGAATGTGAATCTTGTAGTCGTCATTGTTGGTTGCCTCCAGAAATGAGCACCGTCCTAGTTGGCCCACAATCAAACCGCCACAACTGTTTTGAAATGGAACAAAAGACAGGTATGAATCCATCGTTCATGTACGATCCGTCTAGCTCAGTGGGTATGTCAACATACTACTGAGCGGGTGGTCCCGGGTTCGATTCCCGGCGCAGGCTGTCGTTTATTCGATGATCCTGTGGTAGTGGTGAAAATGTGCCCTTCACATATTGCCTAAGCAGCACGAAGGGGTACAGAATCTCATGCAATTACATTCACTACAGTGTGGGTAATTTCCCCACAAAAAAAATCTGGTCATGCAAACCAGTTAGAAATTGACTTTCAACTACAAACCTGAATGACTCGAGAGGCTTCATGGGTACGTATTGCAGTGACGTGACCGGATATCCGTGATGGATTGGCAGTACCTCCTTGACGTGGGTGGCCGGCTGACGGATGTCGAACAGCAACACGGATCCGTTCTTAACTCCAGCGAAGAACTGGGAATCGTTGTCTAGATTCCACACGCAACTCCAAACCTCCACGTTGGCATTGAACCTGCACAGAGAGAACATGTACAAAATAATTAATTAGTTTCCACCTACAGATACGACGCGTGGGACACAACAACAATAAATGCAGGCACGTACACTTGAACGATGGAATTGCTGATCACCGATGTCAACTTAAGGGTCTTATCCATGGAGGCGGTGAGCACTAGACCGTCCATACGAGACGGATTAAAGGCCACGTCGCGGATTTCACGGGTGTGAATGGGAATGAATTCGCAGGGGTGGAAGTCCAGCGTGTTCATCTGAAGAGGAGAAATGAACGTAGTTAAAGCAAAATATATTTTGTCATAACAGATCAGTGACGCCAATCGCTCACTACTAACCTTCTTCAGTCCGTAGCCGGGAAATAGAGCAGAAATGGTGTTGGGCTGCGAGACGACAACCATGTTGAGGAACTCGGTGGTGCCCAACACCCGACAGGAGCCCTCCCGGATTATGTCCACCGACTTCTCCAGCACGAATTTGAACTTCCGTTGTCGCCCCGCGTTCTGATGAATGCTGCCTGACGACTTGATCGGACTGCTGATCACCTGTCGTCTGGAACATTCGAGTCTAAACAAATCGAAACATGTGAAACAAATCGGTTTTTAAATATTGTTCTCGTTATTTTTATACGGGATTTATATTAGGGCTTTTACTCGGCGAGCAACTTGTACAAACTTATTAATTAATTCAATTACAAATCTGAGCAAAAAAACGGGATTTACATTACAGCATTTGCTCAGCGAGCAACTTTAACGAACTTTGTCAATTAATTCAATTACAAATATGAGCAAAAAATACTTGCCGAGCCCATCTCCGATAATTAATTTACACTTAAAAAGTTAGTGAAACTTGTTTGCTAAGCAAAGATTCGCCGAGCAAAAGTTCTAATGAATCTAATCAATGAAAAATCTGAATGAAAAATCTAAAAATGAAAAATCTAATGAAAATAAAAAACCCGTATTCAAGTGTGATGATCGAGTTGGCATAATTTTGCTCGGCAAGCTTTTTTTGCTCGGATTTCTTGAAAAGTTCGTAAAAGTTGCTTCCCGCAAGCAAAGTTTCGCCTTGCAAATGCTCTAATGTAAATCCCGTATTAAATAAGACTTAAGGCTTAAGACTATCGTACTGGTTCTTTTTCAGTTCTTGGATTTCACTGCGAAGGTTGTGGATTTTCAAGTTTCCCTCGGCGATGACGAACTCGTAACCACGTGACTTCTCCACCTCTTTCTCCAGCGACTTCTTCACCAGTTCCAATTCGCTCGTGTCGCCCACCTGGAGAAAAATCGGGGGAAAAATACTTCATCTATTCGATCCACTAGGTGCGCTAGTGAATGATCTAAACGCCATATAGCTACCAACTGCTCCTCAGAAGCAAGGTAAAAATTCCACATTTTTTAATATGTAATTTTTGCAGTTCTTGTAATTTCTTTTCAAATTTGTTAATGTTGTCCACCAACGTTTTTGCAATTCAGAGCCCCACACGGGGACTACCTGGTAATTTTGTCAAGCATAAGTTTCAAGATTTGACACTAAGGTAGGGATATTTATCGAATACCTGACAATGTACAGCTACGGCTGCCGCGACTTACGCACGAATTTATCATTCCCAAAAAAATTGAGGATATTTCAGCCGGGAATTGAACCTAAGATTTACAGGTGTAGTAATCCTTCGCGTTCATAGTTAATATAATCTAGCACCTTTACCCTCTTTGTTCAAAACAAATGCAGGAGATTCTGTACCCTTCCAATCGCCTCGAATGAACATTTATGGAGAAGCAAATTTCAGTAACCCAGGCGGACCATTTTTACAGGCGGCGCCATATTATGAAAGCGATTGGAGATAATAATATTTTGTTTTTTAGTGGGTAAATTCCCCTCACTGAGTGAATATCACTGCACGAGATTCGGTACTCTTCGTGTTGCTTAAGCAATATGTGAAGGGCACATTTTCACCATTAAAAAAGCCTAGCTCATAAATGAACCATCCCACGAAACCAAAGTTTTAAAATACCTTTAGATTTTTGGCGTAAATGACGCGTAGATCGGCCTTGCGTGATTTGCGGTTGCACTGCGGACATCGCTGGCTGTTCCCCAGGAGCCATCGCTCGATACAGCTCTTGCCGAACAGGTGGCCGCATTTGAGCGCCACCAAGCGGTGAGGTCCGGCGTTGTTCCACATCTCCAGGCAAATGGAGCACGTCTGACAAACGCGACAAAAAATAGAATCAACTGTGTTATTTTATACATATTAATTTTTTTTTAAACTATTGTGTGGGTCTACCAAGGCTTAGGTCTCAAACCTACAACCCATGGATCCCCCGACCAGTCCAGTAAAACGCAAAAAGTGATCTCACCAGTCCCTCTTCTTCGGAATCCTGTGAGCAATTAAGTCGCCTATTCGGAGGCGACTGAACTGTAGAGCAGGACGGAACAGCCGGTGGCTCGGCGGCCAAGGTGGACGGGTCAGCTTGACCTGGAGGTGGAGGGTGGCCAGAGGTGGACGGCTGCGCGATCTAAAGAAATGGACAACACGAATTAATTTATTCAGTTGCTCCCCTTTGTTACACCAGTAGCTGTTGATGAGCACCAAAAATAAGTACTAAATAATTGCCCTACAAGAAACAAAGGAACGGCCATATTCCTTTTAATTACTGGAGGAACGGGAACTGGTTCCATTTACAAAAGGAACGAACCCAACACGATGAATAACCAACCTGTTGACCAGTCGATGGTTGATGTGGCTGAGCGACCGCCCCCGAAGGTCCCGCCTGAGCGTTGTCTCGCTGGTCTACCTCCACCACGGAATCGTCCATCACCAGCACCACGGCAGCCGTAGCGGCGGACACTTGCACCTCGTCCACCCACATGGGCTCCTCCTCCACGTCTATGTCGGTGTCGGTTTCAGTGTCGTCTTCCGGGTCGAGGTGGAACACGTTCACCACGCCCACGCCTTCCGCGGCCGGTTCCTCCTGTCGCAATTGGTCGTCGGCCATTTCTTGGGTGTTCAATTCTTCGCCGTCGGTTTCGGTGTCCGAAGGCGAATAATCGCTGTCCTGTTGTCATAGGCAATAAAAAGAAACACAAAAAAATAGATTTAGATTCGCTGCGCCTTGGCATTCTGGCGATGTTTGAAATTGTGGAGTTCTAGATGGCGTTTGCAGGGGTCCAAGTGCGGCCTGCCCGCTGTTGGGATTTGAAACAGAGTGGTGGGAGGGAATGGCAGGTGGTATAGCCAGGCTGCATTCACCCCCAAAGCTCTGGACATGGAGCTCAGGGGGAATTAGTCACCCTTTAGCCTTAGCCTCGGCCTCGGCTATGAGGGGTGACACCAGTAGCCCAGAATCGAATAAACGAGAGCCTGCGCCGGAAATCGAACCCGGGACCGCCCGCTCCGTAGATAACCCACAAAGCTAGACTGGGCGTTAACTAAGTCTTCGAAGAGGGCGTTCCTTTCAGAAATACTTCTGGGGGAAAATAATTTTTTGTAGTTTTGTGTACCTCGTCCGTGTGACCGTTGTGATCTAGTAGCACCGTGCTGGCGTCACTGTCGCTCCCGTTGTAATCGTCGTAGTCGTCGTAATCGGAACCACTCATGGCTGGATCATAAAATTCGTCATTGAGGAGAAATGCCATTCTACGTTGCTACAGCATGGCGACAAAAAAAGCCACTATTATGGTCTGTGCTGCACTGATTGGACATTGGTTAAAGCAAATGTGGAGTCAGCGATTGTTAGAAGATACAGATTCGTACCAGCCCCTTCATTGGGAATGCAAGTAAAAACGTGGGAGCCGTGCCTGTGCGTTGTCACATGTCAGGTACACAATAAAGATCCCTACCTAGGCATGACAATGTGAAATGTTACCAACTTATGAAAATTCATGGAGTAAACCAAACGATTTGAAAAAGAATTGTCCTCAAACACTATTGGTGAATGATTTAAAATAAATTCTAAGGTTGTCAAGCAGGCCTATCGGTGGTAATATAACCGTGGAGCGACGCACGATTTACAACACGTGTTCTTTCTCAAGTGAAGTTGCACTTGCGCAAAATATCAAGCTTTAGGAACGAATGTTGTGTTTTTATGTGTCACGCTAGCTTATGGTAATCGATTTTATCCTATGAATAATTAATTACCATGTTAGCACAATGTAAGCATATGGACGTGTGTTAACTGCACTTTTCAATGTTGATTTACCTTCTCCGAGCATCGCTGAGAGGCTGAGTTCGTGATTGAATAGTTTAGCAACTTACAATTCTTGATCGGGTGATATAATATTTGCGAATTTTAGCAAAATATAAGCTAGAAATGCAGTTCTCCAACAAATGTTAACAAACGCATGATTTGCGCATAGCGTACTCGGTAATCAAACGGCCATTTTAGATTTATTCGTTTCTCAGGGGTACGGCATTATGCATATTATCATCAAGATTCAATGTGCCGTTGAAATTCAATACTGCAGGGATTCATTAAATCTATTATGTAGTATCGGGCCCCTTGCAATGTCTATTTCCGGTCAGTAACAGCGGGGAAATTTACTTCCGGTGGCCCGTGAGTGAGATTTGTGTGTTCGCACACCTGTGTGGTTTTAAATATTTTTTGCATCTTAAAATAATATTTTAACTTTTTTGTACTTCAAAATTAAATTTAAGCTCCGATTTTTCACCGAAATTTGCTTGGTGCAGCAGAGTTGGTGATAGTACGGCGGAAGGTATATAAATAAGCGTTTCTATACACTTAAAGTAATGTTTCCCTTTGACAACGCATTTATAGTTTCGTCGATCGTGGTGAAGCCCAAGTGCGTTTGATAAGCGTGCTTTTACAGATTATTAAATTACTGGAAAGAGGTAATTATACTAGCATAAAACATTGTCACAATATCCATGTAGGCCTGCCTAGTGCCTAAAATGGTTGTCAAATATTTCAAACATTGAAACCCAGGAAAGCTAAGGACCGAGACGACCCAGTTGGCTAGACTAGAAAATAGCCCCGAACATAAATGACATTTTCCTTCACGAAACATAATAACATATCGAGATCAAATAAGCCCTTACCTTTCGACTTTCGTCAAAGCCCAAGAACAATTGTTGAATTAATAAACCTATACAACTCCAAACTTGTGTCGCAAAAATGCTCGCAATAGTGTGTTTTCTGGTCTTGCCAAGGTGAATTAACAGTCACGTTTGAACTGGTATTTCGCATGTCCAAAGACAATGAATGAGAGTAACCGAAAAGAAGCGCAAGAAAAGGAGGAAATGGGCAAGGTGAATCACGAAAAACTAGGGGTACATCATATTAACAAAATTAAATCACCAGAATGCTCTGAGCGGCGATCACATTAATCACTAATCTAAATCTTAACAAATAATTAATAGGGGGTTAGGACGTCTACAAAACAAAACGAGAGGGACGAGGTCCGGTGCAGCGCCGGAAAAGAGACGAAC
>JAUJYS010002434.1:0-14811 GCA_033995665.1 Melogona broelemanni
TCTCACCTGATTAGTCACTTCATGTTATGTTTTTGGTTAGGTAAGTCAGTTTCGCTACGCACCCCACTCGACACCGTTTTTTCAGGTCGCTCATGTCTTGAACGTGTAACTTAGCCGAAATTTCATTAAGAACCAAAATAAAAAAATTAGTAACAATCAAAATAAGATATTTCAGTAAGAACCAAAATCAGAAATTTTGTCGTCTATAAACAAATTAGCCGTCTACTCAAATATGATGCAATCGAAACTAAAACTCGCTCTCCAAAGTAAAATCTCGTCTTGTTTCTAGTCAAGTGTGCAAGCCGGTCGAGCAAACTCATTGTCAAATCTACAGACGGCGTCGTGTATGCACGCGCACCCATTAAAAACGGTCACACTTAATTACACGTCTAAAGTATCGTTTTGTAAGCGAGCCAAGCGTGCTGCCTGACCTCAAATAGAGTGAGTCACTAATACGTGTGTTACACATTATTGTTTTTTATTTTTTCCATTCAATCGAATTGGGAATTAGATTTGTCTTGCCACACTGCCAAGTGAGTGTCTATACTTGTTGACTGTTAAAGCGTTCGCCATACTCTTTGGCACTTTTTCTGTTTCAAATTGTTTCGATACTCGATGTTGATAAGCAAAAACGTTTCATCAAATTTGTTAGACAAAAAATAATTATCTGAAGAAACTACATGTATCTAAAATCAAAAGAACAGGAAAGCTAGGACAGGACTGGGAGAGACGACGGGAGCTGGCGAGGCTCCAAGCACAAGCATAAAATAGATTAAACCTTTACAATGTCATTATGTGAACGAAACAAACCTTGCCTCACGTTACACGTTCACGTTCAAATAATTTTCATTTACATGTATCTACTTGTATCTTTTAATAATCTACGGTATTTCTTTAAGCTTTACCATTTTTGTCGATAGTAATACTTAGGCACAAAATTTAGAGTCACTTTTAAAGTCTAGAATGTCAGAATGAAACAATTATTTAACTAAACATTCAAAAAAACTTGATAAACAAATTATTACTCGTGGCTATAACCAATGTACGGTGCCAAACGAGATGCTGTTTAAAAATAAACTTGTAATTGAACACAACTACCGGTACCGGTACTGAAGTGAACACTTCTTAATTATTAATTTTATTTGTAAAGTATAAAGACAATACTTTACGATGTGACACAATATAATTGCGCGTACTGTGAGATAGGCCAGCAAAAGATTAATTGATAAGCCCAGTAATTATGTTTGAAATTAATTTGCTCCGTGAAATTTCATCTCATTTTGCCTAAGAGATTTATATGTATAAGAAGGAAGTACACATGTAGATCTCGTAAAGAAAATTGTGGGGTAATTGACTTCAACACGCGTTTCGGATCACTTCCGCAGCCTCGAACCTCACTGTAGATCGCTTAGATTGGGTTTAAAGAAATATTTCTCATAATTGAAAACGATCGGACCGGTCTCACGTGAAATGAGCTGCGAGCCGAACAGCTGCAATTCAATTAGGCTTACGCGCCACTTCGCTGCGAAAACTTTAGTCATCACTTTAAGTTAGTCTCGCCAACCTTCCGCTTGCCCGACTCTTTCGCCAATTTACCACTTTCTTAAAGTCGTGCTCTCATCACGTTCAAAATATCTCGATCCATGCCAGGCAATTCGTTAGCGCTTCTTGGATCGGTGAAGAGAACAACAGTATATCGGTCTGCGCTATTCACAAAATTTATGATACAAAAAAGAGGTTTGCCAAATTGTCTGTCCGATAGGTTTTTGTTGGTAACGCGCATCCAGTCAGCCATCAGTGCTCCGGTAAACTCTAACGAAGCCCAGCAAAGAAATCCAACAAAGAGATTTAGGTTTAGGTTTCCTATGGGTATTTGAGATAGCCGGAAATTAATCAACCTCTGGCCGATGCCGTTATTGATAGTACTTAGCATTCTTTTCACGAGATGTGAGAATTGAAAAAGGTTCGATAAGAAGGTTCTATCTGCCTTTGCGATACCATGTGGTCAAGGCCGCACAGTTCCAATTCGACTGTATAATAAAAATCGCTTGGAATTTAGTCCTACTGTTAACCAAAATTAAATTGGATTGGCATGGATAAAGCCGATTCACAACCAATCACTTTACTGCATATCTCAAATCGAATTTCAAAACTTTTTCGTTTAAACCCATTTCAAATGAAACTTCTAGAATCATGAAACATTTTGCAATTAGAAAAAATATGAAAAATATGTAAAAACTTACGTTTACTCAAATTTACCGATTACGATTTCTTAGTGGGCATCGATATTAAAAAGGATGGAATTTACATTCGATTGAAATATTCGTTTTAAATTAAATTTTCTTCCTGGTAGGTATTTATATTTTGCCCGTAAAGTTTTTATCTATGCTGTGTCAATTTATACAGTTCAAATTCAAAATTCAGAATTCGTTTGCTATGTCATTGGGTTTGCACATTTTTGGCTATTTTAGGAAACACAGAAATCACCTAATTTCGTAAGCCTTTTCTAAATACGTGGTAATCATAACACGGCGTTATTTTAGCATTGCGCTTTTAGTTGCTAGCTCGTAGTTAAGCTACAACTACATATATTATGTCGCAAAAAGCCTCACGAAACAAGAAACACATTTCGCAGTTGGAAAAAAAACCCCCACAAACCATCAACTATGAAACAGGGGGGACCCATTGTCTTCCAATGGCCTTGCGAGATAAATTTAGCGATTAGTTTGCTTCATTTTTATCTCCGAAAATCGTATCTTGTCGCATTGCTGTTCGCAATTGCGCTCTCAATGCCGTCGTCGCCTCCACCAACATCCACCACTTTTTTTCTCTTTCTCGGAGAGGCGACATCGCCGTCGTCGTTCAGGACGATGCTGCAGGAGAGGGAAAAGGAACATTAACAGCTTTACGCCTTTACCCGCGTTCCCCGCTCGTAGATTATGGTTGAATAGGCTCTCGGTTCGGAAAGGAAGGGGGGGGGAGCGATGGCGCGCATGCGCTTCGTCGCAGCAACTGACGACGGCTGGGCTTCCTCACGTCACGGCGAGAGCATTAGCACACATGCGCGTCGGGCTTAACACTGCCGTGGACATCCACCCATTGTCAAAGCTGTCCCTTAAATGAAGTGAGCCGCCGGGTGATTTTAAATGCTGCATTTTCCGCCCTTCCTCCCCCGCTCCCTGCCCCCTCCACCCAACGATTCTTCTCCATTTACTCTTCAGCATCGAATTTGCACTCGCTTGTCGTCGACGTTGCGACAAATAGGTAATTGCTACACCACAACCTCCCAAGTATACACCACTACGTGCACAATGCCTTCCTGTTGGATGGCTGCACTCTGGGCGACGAATTAAAGAGTATTTCTTAAACGATTCGGTGATGACCATTTTTTTTATATCACCGTAGTGCCTAGTGTATTACAGGATTACTGCACCATCGTGTCTCTATGGAGATATGTGAGGGGCAGGGAAGGGAAGGGGAATTGCAGGCTGCAGGTTTCACCCCTACGCTCTGGACTCCCTAATGGAAGCTAAGTGGTGACGCCAGTTCCCCAGGCTAACGATTTCGGGTACAAATCGCGCAATTATTTTTTTTTTTTTAATGGCATTGCTCAATTTGTTTCATATTTGAACGAGCATTGTGCTATTTAACGGTTTTATATTTTATATTTTGTGAGAGACATCTCTTTGCTTCTTCTTCATTCTTTATTTTATCTGTATTTTACGTTTTGACGAATTTGTGGGATACGTTACAGGTACTTTGCCTATGTATTGAGTGTTTATTTGTTCAACTGTTCAAACGTATGTTGTTGCAATTTACCATAATGCGCACGCAATAACAATCTTGTTCTCTTTTTTTCTTAATAGGTAAGTGGTGTTTTCGTCTGGACGGGCTTGTCTGCCGGACCAACTTGTTCATTTGCGGGAGAGAATTGTGTTTTGGTGAGTGCTTCTGTCTATATAAGCTTATCGTCACTTATCGATCGCACGCGCATGCGATCGTATCGTAAGCGGAAAGACTGCGGCAGATTAGAATCGTAAAGTAGATCGTAGCAAAGCGACTAGCTCTACACGATGCGCTAGAAAATATCTAAAATAGGTGTATTCGCCGAAAACCGAGTCTGTAATGCAGATATCAGATCGCATTACCGTTGGCAAATAATGTTCAAGCGCCAATGAACATTTTGATCCCTAATGTTCCCAACCTAATTTATTTATGCAAATATTATACCAACGTGTATACTTCTGAATGGATCGACTATCCCTGTTGTGCGTTCACATTTGAACTAATCCGCGATATTCATGGTACCAGCACATTTAAAGTTTAATTATAAAGACCTGCACAATGATAATTTATTACGGTGCCTTGTTAAAGGTCACCAACGTTTCTGCCGCCCAACAACGACTTACATTCATTATTTTCAACAAGTTTTATATATTTGTAAGGAAACAACCTCAGTGATCTTTCAGCAACATTGAACGAATTTTCTTTCCATAATGAAAATTATGAAATTGAAACGCTAAGTAGGTTTCGGTTCGTTCTATGTGTCAAATAATATTTTCTGGAGTTTCATGTCGTTTTGATATATTATTTCTTGAAGCTGTATAGACAAATATTAATTAACGTATTTAAAATGATATCGGAATCGTTGCTCTGCAATTTAAACTGTTAAATTTACAACGCAGAAAGAAACGGTTTCATTTCCTAGTTTTATTCTAGAAAATTCGCGTGTCGTTCAATTTCAATGGCCAGCTTACTCAGCACTAGTTTTTGTCGAAACGATTTAGTGTTATATTTCATGACAATTTAATTAAAAATGACCGAAATGGTTGAATTATCTATTTGATGTCGGCACATAAGTAATATCTAGCTTGAGAATTCGATTTTTTTTTACTGGACTTGTATAGATAACAACATTGCGCAACATATAAACACCCGCGGGGAAAAGTGACTGAATATATTTAACCGAATAAATTCGAGAGTTTTTGTGCATTCTATGGTGCTGTAAGGCGTCGCCCTGATATTGAAGGGCACCGTAAGTGCGCCACGTAAAAAGAAATGGCGCGCCACACCCTGTAATATCCCACTGCGCAAATGGCTTGCGGATTTTCTACTCTGTTATATCGACAGTTTCCTAAGCAAAAACGTCGACTCAATAGAACATCCGTTCTCTGCGACAATTCAACTTGAGGATCGATTCGGCATCCAACAGTATTACTACATTCAAAATGCAAGCAATCTACAAGGCTAAGGCATAGCTGTGATCTACTTAAAACTACAACTTCGGAGGCCTAGTGGCTTTATCCATTTGTTTTTGACAAACGTTTCTGCAAAAAAAAGTTTTAAAGACGAAGATGTAAGCAGCCTTATAAGATTTGGCCTGATCCAATTTGGCATCATTTTGGGCATATTGTTGCCATATAAAATATGAAATATATTTGATTACTTCACTTTATGATAAAGGCAAATTATTTGAATATATTTAAAATAAAGTGATTACCATTTTCGTCATTTGACAAAATAAACTGATCTTTAACCTTTTACCTTTCAAATAAAAAAAGGGCTCGTGATGTAACGAGTGAAACGACGACGTGTCGGTTAAGCTTTCCTCTTGGAATAGAAATTAATTAATATTTGCGATAAATATATTTTTGCATTTTTTGCTGTTTAGACTCGAAGTCCCCGAATACAAAAACTTTAAGAATATGAGTCTATCACTGACCATTGACCAGCCCTCACACTGATGGTTTCATTCGAAATTCAGAAGATGGGATTATAATTATTGTTACGAGCAGCCAATAGAATACTGGTCTGTTAACCATTAAAAAACCATTTTTTGTTACCGGAGTAGAGATCATATTTTTTGCGTCAATCTGGCTTGTGGCGTAGTCAATTGGCAGTCGCGCCCGAACAAGATAAGATAGGAGCGCTGTAGGTTATTTGAAATATTGGAAGCTGCGTGAGCAAATCTTGCTCGGGTCTGCGCACACGGCAATGGGGAAAGAGAGAGAGAGCGAGAGTGAAAGGAAACGCACGACTCTCAGGAGAGACCCAGCATTACACATAGTCGCGACGCGTAGACGATATATATTTCATTTAGGCTAGGCTAGCTCGATATAATGCTGCACGTAGACTGTTTTCGAAGAAATGCGTATTCTTAAAATTTTTGCAAATTGCCATTCAACTCGGATCGAGCGAGTGGGGGGGGAGAAGAACGCGTAGTAAAGGTCAATCAGATTGATCGCGCACTTGCTGGTTTGTTCCAATTGAGCCGGCGACAGAAAAAGTAAACGCGACAGTTTGCGAAAGTGCACAAAAAATTCAGCTGTCACTTCCCATGCGCGTGCATTAGGTTAGGGCGCTTTTCCATGCTATCGAAAGAGATTGAGAGCGCGCGTTTGATTTTTGATCGTACAAGAGATTTATTCAATTCTCAAATTCTCTAGACCTATTGATCACCCTATAAAATCACGTGGTTGAGTCTACATCAAAACACGAACTAGAATGTACTATATAATTTATCAATAATTAGTTCGTACCGATGGCTCAGTAGGCATGGCGACATCCTACGAAGCCGACTGTCCCGGGTTCGATTCCCGGCGCAGGCTTTCGTTTATTCGTTAGCCTGGGGTACTGGCGTCACCCTTGACCTTCCATTAGGGAGTCCAGAGCTTAGGGTGGATCCTGCAGCCTGGCTATTCCAGCTGCCATTCCCAATACCTTACCTTCCCTGCCCCTCGCACATCTCCAAAGGGACATGATCACAGTAAGGACATGATCACAGTAGGACATGATAACAGACAGTAATCCTGTAGTGCACTAGGCACTTCGGTAATTAGAAAAAATATATATACAAACGTACAAACGATTACAGGCATTAACCTAAACGATCAGAATTTCGAACTCGTGACGAAACAAGCAAAACACGATTTCATAGTGTCTTGTAAGCAGCATCCTCTTCACCAAGATATTCCACCAAACACCAGATATCACAGCATCCGTAAAAAATATTCATGTGAATAGCCCTTAGCATCCCATTCCATAGCTACGTTTTTGCTCAAGCTCGTTTTGTGTTTGTGCGTCCGTGTTCTCCCCCACCACTACCACTATATTTTTATTATAGTTTTCTGGTCATAAAATAGATATAATTCTTTCCCTCGGGGTAACTGGCCCACTGAAACAATCGCTGTTTATATACGAGTGCCTGATATCAATGTTACCCGAACATCCCGTCGTACCCTCCCCCATATGCTGTAGTGATATAACCTTCACCTTGGGTGTGTCCCCTAATCTCGTCATCACGGTATATAAAATCGCTTTTATATCCCGTTTTTGTTTTTCTGAAAATTTTGAACGGAAAGAGGGTTTAGAAGGAGATTAAGGGGCTATCGGGTCAAAGGTCAGATGATCTTTGTTTCTTGTCAACAACGGTTGCATAACCGTTTCTTGAGAATTTGCAGAGCGGTAGGGTGGATGATGAATAGTTTAGCAGGGGCCGGTTCTCCACATAATTACAATTCCTGTTCCCTTGAACTTGATCGGCGCAAGGTTAGTAAAAATGTCACCAGGTTCGCTTATGCGAGGCCATCTGGAAGGCTATCGTGATTAACTCGAGATGACTGATCCGAACAGAAGCCGGGTGCATTATTAAATTTTGGGCGGCAAGGAAAAATACGTTTCTGTGACGTCACCTGGAAGGCTGCCGTGATTGGCCGGCGCAATCTAATATCATTTCACACGTGATATATCTGACACGTTCGTTGTCAAGAACCAAAAAAACCTAGCAACTAACGTTTTCAGATGACGCAAAACGCGTCATCTGAAAGGCTGCCGCTAGGTGGCGCAAAAGCTCAATTCACGAAAGTGCCGGCATAAGCAAACCTTGTGTCTTTTTTACTAACCTTGGATTGGTGTATGAATTGTCAACACTTTCAATAGTTATCGATTTTCAATATCGATCTCGATATCCATCGATAAAAAATCTGCTAAGATTGATTATGTATCCATAAATTATGTTTAGGAAACAATTACCATTTCATTTGTTTTTGTGCTTGTTTATCGTTCATTGATACGCAATCCAGTTCCTTTTAAAAATTTAGAAAACTCCTAAAAATGACCGTTTTAAATTAAATTGCGATTTTTTTGTTCCATCTTGAAAACAGAATTAAGTTATCACAATCTTATTAATGTTCAGACTGGATTTGACGTGTAGCACAGTGATGTTATGGCTGCACGTTCTTTTGTGACTGGAATAAATCACGCATTGTGGACGTTCGATGAGTATGATATGGTAAAACTTTTAATTGATGAAGTTACAAAATGAAAGGTTTACACATATTTTCTCGGCGAATTTTTCGAGGACGACTTGCGTCCTCATCTTCATGGCCGTTTTTAACTTAACTTAATTCTGTAATCCGACGTTCTGCGCCAGTATAACTAACAAGTTTGGTTATACGAAACAATACATCTTGAAAACGAAATTTGTTTTAAATGGTTCTCAAGTCACTTTGGTTGTTAAGCCCCTTTCGGTAGCTCAAACGACGTTCAATCTCGACGTCCTATATTGTTCCGGGAAGACAAAACTTTCGCTGGGTTTTATTATAGGGAAAGTCGGTTAAGCGCTGACACGCCAATAGAATAATTTATAATTGCATATGAACTCAGCAGGACGCAGTCGGTATAGCTAGGGCGACGACAGCGCTCCCTGTCTGGCCACGTGCTGCGTATGGATGAGAATCCGAGCAGACGTGTTTGGCACGCCAAAGATATGCAATGGTAGAACGTTTGAGTAATTTTTATTTCTTTGCCCGGCGGTATTGAATGACTGCTATTTAAGCTGATGAGCTTGTGATTCCTGAATAGTGAGGACCAATAGGACAATTGACTTTGTACATTTTTTCAAAAAATGTATTGATGTTAATAATAATTAAAAATTTTGTATCCTTAATTTATGTTACGAGTAAATAAATGAGTAAATAAATAAATGACTTGTTAATTTTTAAATTTTTTGTTGATCTTTCCTAGGTTATTTATTTATTTAATTATTATAGGAGTTTGAATGGTTGCACTTTGTTTTTAATACGTGATCTTGCGATGTTCTAAATTTTTTCATGTAACGATATAATATTAAGGGCACTGCTCTCTTTGGAAGAATAATTTCATTCGGTCGCGCATTCGGCATTCACATGATAATCTAACCGTGCGGACTCTTTGAGTCACGCAAACGCGGGCGTGTGGAAGATTCCTGGAAGCTATAGAGCTGGCGGTCGCCAAATCAATAGTCCATTTCGTCAAAGGCATTTCATTATTTTATATGTCCTGGCTTCCCATAACAAAAATATAGGTTTTGCCTCCATCCGCGGCTGAGTTCTCCTCCGGTGCGACATCAAGAAATACGACGGCTAAATTATTTGCTTTCGGTTGAATAAAAAATGGGACCAAGAGTTGATACAGGATGTTCCGCGATGATTACTTATCCCCGATTTACCTTATTTTCAGATTACTTTATTAATGTTGGTATATTATTAGCATATCTTTCTATATCTGGTCGAGGAACTCCTGCACGCTTTTTTTAGACCGAAGGATCGAACTATGAGAATTTTGTGCATGCACTAAGCAGTTGTAAATACTTGCCTCTCTGAAGTATGGATTGGCAGGATTCTTCGAAAAACAGTTTATAGATTTCAGGAGAAACTCTTATACTCTTAGGAAGTCTTTAGCTACAAAGCAATCCGTTTTAGTTGTCGTGATTTAAAATCGTATTTCCATTTATTTGCATTGGAATAGACGATACGTAGTTGAACCACTCCGTATTGTGTTTTATGTGCAGTTTTCCTTGAAAAAACAAAGAGACGCATACGATGACTCGCGAGTGGGAGTTTCCAGACTCCGAGGGGCGACAAAAAATACTTAACAGAAATCGGTTATCCGTTTCGCCGGAAAAGCATACCCGATCTGTTGGGTGTCACGTTGCCAATGCAGTACCCTTTGCGGTAAGCCTTTGTCGGAACTGCAACTTACCGCGGCGTAATACTGAGACCTCTGGCCTTTAGAAATAAGTTATCGTTACTCTTGGCGTTGTACCGTAGTTATAGCGTTCATGTTCTTAGCCTCCGTATAGCATTGATGCTCTGAGCTTTTAAATTGCACAGATCGGTCATATTTTTCCAAAGAATTATTTTGTTTCTTATGCGAGTATTACGAGCAGTTCTTAGGAATGAAGGAGTTCAAGCCATAGCGAAGTTAATAACATTTTGTCGAACTGATAAACGAGAGGTTTTTATTAAAAATAATCCTTTTTGTTTGCGTATAAACCTTTGCGTTTTAGAAACTTGTTCTGCTTTTGTCGGTTTATTATTTTTTATTTTCTTCATATTTATTGTCTATATAATTTATCACGTGGAGATTCTATATTTTTACTTAAATTTTAGTACTACAGGATTAGAAAGTGTCCAATGATTGTGTAAGTCTCAAGAGGATGATTGAACACTTCTTGTATCCCCCTGAGACTCCCGCCTAAATCGGTCCACTTTTCCTTGAATTTGTATTGACGATTTGACCCGAGTGTAAGCACCTAGGTGGGAGGGGGACAAATCTTGTAAAGAAGATGTGACGGCATTTATGACGGGGCTGCTTTTCTTAAGAAATCATCCGGTAACTGATATACTGGACGTTCCTGGAAAGTCTGGCGGCTCAACGAACGTGCCTAAGAAGAATTGGTTTCGTTTTGGGAGCGATGACTCTTCGACAAGGTCGTAGGACAAAGCCGATAAGTATTTAGCAACCATCATGGTAACCGCCACCTAGCCAGCGCGGTCACTATTTCAATGACAATGGTGCGTTATCACATTCTGCGTCTGTTGCTGCATATCAATATCGATTAAAATCGATATGTAGCAACAACAAAAAACAATTAACAGTAAGTAATCGATTAAAATCGATATGTAGCAACAACAACAAAATACAATTAACATTTTTTGTTGAAAGTAATGTTTCATATCTTGATGAAATATTTTATTTCTGTATGATCAATTGAAAGCTGATATCCTGCTTTGCTAGTCCAACTTTTTTATCCTTTGGTTTCCTATCTTATTCTGGGAATCGCTACATTGCTTGTGGTGATAAACTGGGGGATGCTTGACCGAACATTGTGACATAATTTATTCAATTGAAATTTAACCGATTGCATAAAATAAATTATAAATCAGTGAAATAAAGCCCGATAATTTTATTCGCTAGATGGCGCTTGAAGTATCGAAAAACAAGACCATAGTTGCCTTCTCATTTTGCACACGTGTCTGAATGTTCCATCTTACCAGACTTGTAAAAAGCGCCACTCAGCGGTGACAATTACAATTAAATACTCCCGACGTCATGGCGCTCCCCGATTGTATTTGAGCGCTTGCGTCCAATGCAATACCGTTCCCTTTTGTATTAACCACGCTTGCTTTTAATAAAGCGGCAATAACTAAGGATTTTCGGTAATCTTTCTTGGCGACAGATCTCGTGTTTCGTATTCCAGTCGGCTAACGGCGGCGGCAAAGGCATGCCTGGTTGGTTTTTATGTCGTGATAGCTGCTGCTGTTTTAAGAAGTCGTGTTGGTGGTGGTGGTGGGTGCGCTGACGATTTACTGTGTGGCAGTACGCGGAAATCAAGTCCCTACGCTTTGGGTATCACACTTACGGAGGCAGTTAAGATAATGACCCGAGATCGGTTCTGGGAACCCAGGAGGTGGACCCCGGCCTCGGCGGGTGACGACAGTTCAAAAAATCCTCCTCTCTCGCGAAAGCAGCCCCTCCATATGCATCTTAATCAGACCCCCAAGTCTCCATAAGCTTCCTATACCCAAGTCCAAAGGTTCAGTGTTTTATAACTATCGTCAAACCTCTGATAATTTATCTCCTAGAACTACATGTAGATCGAACTAAGTGAACTGAGTGATTATTTGAAATAACAAAATATCGGCTACCACAAAATATGTATGGTTAAATGAAAAACGTAAAAAAAACACGTTATTACGAGCAGCTTTGTATCATTTTTTAGAGACATTTTAGCAGATTTAATTTTTTTAGCTGCGAAATATTCGTTTCTATTTGTTTATTAACGTGCACTTTAGCGGAATTTTCATTTTTAGTAATGAAAATATATTAGTTTTTTTTTCTGTCATAGGCGGATCAAGATAGTCTTACTATTTTGCACGGCGAGACAAACTTTATAAGAAATGGAGGCCGTCTCAAATGTTTTCGAAGAAATAATTTTAGTAAATCGTTGCTGGCGCGTTATATTCCCTGCTGGAGCCCAACCGTTACTCTCCGCTTAGAGGCTTTGCCTGCCATTAACAACGTCGCATTTTTTGCATATCTTGGCTCGCATCTTTTTCCTGGAAAGCTCGAAACCTTGTTTACTAGTTGCAAACGATTGCGAGCCCTTTTTGCCGCGAGACATTAACTCGTCACTCCCCTTTTCAAGTACCAACAGCTTAGGTGCGTACATGTATATTAGTTTTCAACACTTTGAAGAGCGATTTTATGTTTTTATTTGACCGACATCCAAATGTATCTGGTATGCCTTTGGTACTTCTATTTATTTAACTTCGCCGCGGGTAAACTCATCCACGAATTGTTAGCTTAGGCTTTTAACGTGTTGACACCTTGGCCTCAACACGTGAGCTTTTGACCTTGAGTAGCAGACTAACAGGAGTCCATCGATATGGCATTGAGTTAGTCAGTTGTTGTTACTAGTGGTGCCATCTGCCGCGATGCTAACGAGTGACTGGCGGGGAAGACACCAATAAACTAGGGCGCCCTCGCCAGCTAAGGACAAGCACCATAAATGGCTTTAAAACACTTCGCTATTGACTGTGTTAGGTTGAAACAGTACTTGAGCGACTAGTTCCTAAGATCGTATTTTTCCTGAGGAACTTTGCAACTATTTCTTGGTACCTTTTGTGTGGCTTTATTTTTTCTTTGAGGTACTGTAACGATAGTTTATTTTACTTTAGACAGAAAACATACTCCGTTTTACGATATACATATTCCGATACGAGTAGTTTCGCTCTTCGGCCTTAGTATAGGCCAAGGGGCGGCTAACTTCCTTTGGGCCCCCTGTTTGGAAGTTCAAGGGTTAAGGACTACTTACCAGCTGTCATATATTTTTCTATTAAATCACAAAGTTTATTTACAAAACAATGCAAAAAATTGACGATTGGGCAAATTCAAGTTCACCAAACGCGATTTCTGAGTGCCCTGATGTCGCTATGGTAATATGTGAGGGTTATCGCTCCTATCGCTCGTCAATCGATGAACCCGACATTATTCGATTGCTGACTGAAAATATGACCGGGAACACCAATCTTCTTCCATTTGATAACATACGGATTTTTTTTGAAACACAATTTCGAATGTGAAAATTTCTCCAGCAGTTTCTGAGGCTTGATTATTTCCTTTGACTTAATGTAGCGGCATCTGGCTTACGCAGTCTTTCGATGTTAATCGAAATATCCACTAGCTAGGCTAGGTTGTGTGACCACATGCGTAAACGAAAGGGGAAAGATGTGGCGGGGCACGTGGAACAGTCCATCCATACGAGCCCGCCGAAAAACCCCCCAGACGCACATGGTGTGTTTACGGGCGCCGAATTCCTGCGTCCAATTTCACCGCACGATAACCGCCAACGATCTCACTCTGCAGTTTTCTTCCTCCCCCGGTTGCATAGATGCGCGCGCGCGTGTGCGACGGCTGCCGTACCGACCAACTTCCATTAAAATAATCCATTTGGCGAAATTTCTTCGTCGGTGAAAACGCTAACGCCAGGCCGCCGCCGCCACCGCGGCAACATTCGCTGCACGCGCCGCCCGTCTCAAAAATATTTGCCCACAGGCGTACCACCGCACCACCGGGCGGGCGTTCTCGCGAAAGTGAACTTGATTTAGTTGTTTAGCGGTTAATTTTCGCTTTTCTCACTCTACTACTTGCGCTTTTCTTTCGTTCCGCGCGTGCCGTGCGTTGAACCACCTCTGAAGATCTGGAGAGCTTCTGTGCCAATTGGTTCGCCGTTCCGGAGTTTTCTGCCCAGTATTGAAGGTAACCGTTGTGCGGAATATTGGAGATTGTATCGGCAGTTGGTATCGTTGGTTTAAGACAATCGATATTTTCGAGTTGCTTTGTTGTTTAACGCTAGATTTCTGCCATCGAAACACTCGTTTAGGAATGTGTCTTCGATCTGGTGACAAAAATTTAAAGAAAATGTCACTTACTTAGTAGATATCGGCTGATCGACGATAGTATTGAATCATTTGTGCAGTACACAATGCCGTTAACTATCTATATGATAATGAAATTGGCAATAATAACATTATTTTTTGTTTAGTGTTCCAATGGATGTTTGTTGTTATTCAGAATGACGAACAATTGATAACTTTGTTTTGGATAACGACGGACGCTCCGCTGACGCAAGCTGCTTTATTGTAGGAATGCTGCTTTCTAGTGTAAATGTTAGCTCGTTCTGCCTTTTTCAGGGTCCGAATAAAGTGATGTAACCTTGACATTATGATCATTACTGGTCATTGTACGCTATCCTGTCCCTCAAAATATCTGAAGAGTGCTGCCCCGCACAGCTTATTTTTTTTTAATCACCGTAGCGCCTGATTATTGCACCCTCGTGTCTCTGTGGAGATATGTGAGTGGAAGGGAAGAGGGATGACAGCTGGAATAGCTAGACTGCAGATTCCACCCATAAGCTCTGGACTCCCTAATGGAAGCTCAGGGGTGACGCCAGTATCCCAGGCTAACGAATAAACGAAAGCCTGCGCC
>JAUJYS010002435.1:0-14810 GCA_033995665.1 Melogona broelemanni
TACACATTCCCGGCATGAGCGACCAGAAAATACGGTATCGAGTGGGGCGCGTAGCGAAAGTCAGTCTCACCTGAATAGTCACCTCATGTTATGTTTTTGGTTAGGTTCGTCAGTTTCGCTACGCACCCCACTCGATACCGTATTTTCTGGTCGCTCATGCCGGGAATGTGTAATTTTACCAATATAAAAGCCCAGGTCGCACAAGCGCCATTCATGCGTAATGTCAGCGTGGACTCGTGCATGGCCAATCGGCTCCGGATAATTTCCACGTCACTCTATCTCCCTCTCATGGACCGAACCACGTGAGCTAGTCTTCCGGATCGCCCAGAACGGCTGCTTAGTCACCGCGAGATCTTCTCGCAAGCTCGCTCCTCATTTTTATTTTATTTTTTCGATTTATTTTTGTGGGTGTTCGTCTCCGTAACGCGCGTAACGACTCTGATGACACATCCATCGCACTCACGAGCAGCAGGTGACCAAAGTTTAACCGTTTTTATAGTCTTAAATTAAACGTGCTGCGAACGACGTAACCGTAAAAATATTGGATATGTTCCTTATAATATTGGGTTTTGTGGTCACATCCTATGGTAAAGATGCCCCTCAAGGGTCGGACTGGTAATTTAACCTCGACTAATCTTTTAACCTACGTATGGTTTTTTAACGTGTTCCTTAGAACGTATAGGAACGAGTCCCTCGGCTTTACTTCCCTCCCCAAGGAAGGCCTCGAAAGATGGTATTAGTCAATGTGTACGGGAAACAATTCAACACGGTTATCGCACATTTTCTTCGGTTGCGGCGTTCGCTATTTGTTTTATTTTTAGATTCCAGGCTTGCACCAGAACGAAATTAATTTGTTTCCGGCATACGCCGTATATATCAGTGATAGATCATTTTCTTATTATGCCTATTAGAAACGGGGCAAACTTGAGTTAATGTAGTGTGTCATGCTGTTTTGACATGCATGATATTTATAAACGAATTCAATAAAAAAATGAATTCAATCTATTTTTGTTTACTTCATAACTTGTTATTATTCATCAGAGGAGTTGGAACGCTTAACAGGTTTCCCGATTTCTTTTGTTTTCCTTAATACAACGTGGCTTGTGTAAACATAAAAAATATAAAATGAACCAGTCATTAAGTATGGATGAGTATCCACTGTACAGTATTTATAGATGAACTACCTATGGTCAACTACCGGCAAGGGAATGGAATGATTTTCATTTGACTGTTCAGGAAAACCAGTGAAGAAAAAACTGATTGGCTGACACGATATCTAAAAAGAATATCATAAAGGGGACCTTGCTCCACCGTTTAAAATACATAAAGAGTAATACTGTTGATGTCGGGCCGCAGATTAGTTTTAGGCGGCAGCTTATTAAAATAATTGAGCCAGCGCAACATCGCACCTACAAAAAAACATGCGGCGCCAATAAAGGTAACGGAACGGCGCAAGTTCATTTATTCGAAGCTAAAATCGCAGGAAGAGCTGCATTCACCTCGAAACAATTAAACAACGATGAACCCGTTAGAGGCTTCAGTCTGCATGTTTACACACATTGGCGTGCGCATATAGCCGAATAAGTCCGCAACATCTCCCTAAACGCTGGCATGACCTTACGTATATATAAACAGTAAACATGCACCCTCCCCGACACCTCTCTCGGCGCTTGTAAAAATTACAATGGGGGGAAATTAGATGAAAAGCAACGCAAACGCTCCTGTACACAGAAGCCTTTCCTTGTTAAAGCCATGCAAAGCGTATACGAAAAGAGCATCAATAAAAAAGAGTTTCCTCGCCACGCAGGCGACATGACCGCCCGCAGCGCCACCTGGAAAGACAACATCTACGCGTAAAGGCGGGCGCATAGGTGCACGAATTAAAAAAGAAAAAGAACGGTCTTCATTAATTACGCTATTGTATAATGATTAAGCAAATAGCGGTCTGAGAGGATGAGCGCATTTTCGCTTTCTACCGCTACATCCGCGATCAGCATATTTTTAGCTTGTGCACACATTTACATAGGAAGTGATGGGACAAGGGTGCCGCTACCATGTTTGCAGCTCGAGCATATATAGAAAGAGGAGTCATAAAAGAAGAGGAACAAATGAAAAACGCGGAAAAATTTAGTCATATTTAATTTTTTCCGGGATGGTTGTTTAACCGGAAATCGTTCTAAACTAGCCGCCAGGTTTCGCGTAACGTTTGGAATTTGCCCCCCAATGTACCTGTAGCCCTTACATTTCCTCGCTACCGAAATAAATATTGGAATGAAAGTTAAACAAAATTCAGTTATATTTGATATTAGATATACGAATATATCATGTCACCTTGGACCGTCATCGATATTTGCGCCAAAGCGTGCCGTGCCCTCTGTTGACCTTCCGACAGATTCACCCACCCCTCATAGCTAGTTTTTCGAAACAGCTAAGGGGTGGGTGAATTCCCCCATTTTTATTTACTTGAGGTGATGATATGCTTTGTTACATTGTATAACAAAATTGTCAATAAAATCAATCAATCAAATCAATTACACTTACAATGCGACCATCAGGCAGCGCAGGAGAGGGCCTATGGCTGGGGTCAAATGAAGAAGAAGATAAAATAAACAGCAGAAGAAGAAGATGCCTTATTTTTGCCATATTTTTTATTTTGTGTACCCAGACTTAGTCCATTAGCGACTTTTAGCTTCTGTCTGAGGTAGGGATGTGTACCTGACCACCTGAGCTTTACTTTTTTTTTTTTTTTTTTTTTAAATCACCGAAGCGCCTAATGCACTACAGGATTGCTGCACCCTCATACTTTCGTTGTAGAAGGCGATCGTAAGAATTTTTCTCACCCAAAAAATTCCGGAGTATTCGGCGGGGAATTGAACCCGTGATCACGGGCACAACGGCGGCTACAGCATCTGCCACCTGATAAAAGATGAAATGCTCATTAACTAGTGATTGCGCGCAGCACCCATAGGTTTTATCGCAAGCCTTTCAAAACTATTTGTAACGGGCCTAAGATTCAGATCGGAAGCTGGTCTCAGGAGGATATAGCCGTCCTAGTGCATGAATGAACTAACGCCCTCGCTCCTCACCCTCCTTCCGTGTGCACCAATTTTTTTCGACAGGTACATTAGCGTTCTGAATTGCCTATACTCACACAGTTCAGGGCTCGCAATGAAGTTCGTATAGCGTTATTGGGTGCGCTCCTCCGCACAAAGAAAGTTTACCTACACGTCGTCATTGACGTCCAAATTAAAGTTATAATCGTCTGCAATGACCATAGGAACCCTGGTCAAATGAATGGACTTCTACCGAGATTGGAATTGGAAACTCGATTGTATCGTAATAGTTTTAAGGGGTGGCAGATTGGTAACAGTGCGTGAGGTTTCTTGGCAGCGATCACCATTTTTCTTAATTCGCTACATAGCTTGTCGGAGATTGAGGAAGCGCTTTTTCTGTTTGCGTGAGAAATGTTTCGCATTTTGGCGGTCACGGAATTCGGGCGAAGAAACAGGAAAATTGGTTTTCCAAATTAGTCGTACAGTTTGACAGTTTGCAAAAAAATATCTATAATTTTTATTTTTACTGTAATTGTAGTTTTAATGAAATGGTAAATTAATATTTAGCTTTTAAAAACAAAAATAAACAGTTTAATAATTATTCCAAAACAATGGAAAAAAATTAAAAAGGTGGGCGAAGAAACCGTTGCAATGTGAAAGTTAAGCTTTAGAAGAGATTTTAACTTTAATTTTGAGCTCTGAAAAAAACAAATTAATTGATCGAATCACTAATTCATTTTTTCAACTTATCAATTCGCCAAAAAATCCATGTACTACCACAAGAAACGATAGCATCTTGGCTAAAGAAAGAACTATGAGTAACGAAAAAGTGCAGCAATCGCTCACAAGATGGCGACAAAATCGGCAAGTGGACCGCCCGGTTTTCCCCCAGCGCAGCGCTCCCCATTCAACCAACGCGTAGCCGCGCTCCCCAAGACGATACGGAGACCACACTCGTTACAGTCGAAAAAGCTCGGTCAAAAATGCTGTCAATGCGAGAGTCAATTGTTGCTTTTCCGACACAAATTTTCTGCTCGAGAAGCCATTGTCAATGGTAGGCGAAGGCAAGGCAGAAAAAAAGAAACGGAACGAGAATGAGCCACACACGTACAGTTACGTATGGACCACTATTTGTCTTCCTGGATGGCGCTGGTATTTGCCATTAGCGATCTCTACAATAAAATCGGTTCGTATATGCGAACCTCCAAAGCATGCAATGTACGTTACGGATTTCATCCTCAAGAGGAGCTATTACATGTTGTCGGGCCAAGCAATAGGCAGCGCACCCTACTGGAGATATTGTGAAACCATATCGACCGATAGAATGATTGTCAATCACTGTAGTGCAAAAACACTACAGGATATTCTTTACCCCTCTAAACGCTTGAGCATTATAAAGAAAGGCCCATTTTCAAGATGGAATAAACGAGCGCCCGAGCCAGGAATAGAACCCGGGATCGCCCTACCACAGGCAGTCCCACAAGTAGTCGCTCAACCGCCTGGGCTACAACTACTGCAGCAACGATTGCTTTGCCTTTAACATTTCGTTTCGTTCGATCTGAAACAAAACTGGTATGATATTAGTTTGGAATTTATGGAAAATTGATACAATCACCTGGTTTTGGCTTTGGGGATTTTTTTTCCTTTTTTTTGAGAAAACATACATGGCGCCATCCGCCACGACGCTGTAAGCCAATAGCCAGAAAGGCGTCGCCGTGGAAGCCCGTACACGCAAAAACCACGACGAGCGAGTCACGTCAGTTAACCAAGTGAAGCGCGAGATTGTCGCATGGCTTCAACAATGACGGTGAAACCGGTTCTGCGGAGGAGGAGGAGGAATAAGAGCGCGTCAACGATGGCGGGCGCCAATCAAGAGAAGAAAAATAAAATGGCCGCCGTCACCCGTTCGCGAGGTCAGGATCAGGGCAACTGACAGTAATTGGAGCAAAACGTTTCGTGTGCGTTTGCGTAGTAGAATGTGGGGGCGCTGCTGCGTTTGCGAGTTGTGGGAGATGGTGGAAAAGGCTTTAAATCGACGATTACGATGGTGATTCTCCACCGCTCGCGGTAATTTCACGCTTGACGCGGCTCACTAATAGAACTCGTGTCACCGTCAAATTTATTGCTGCGAAACAATGCCGGTCATGGAAGCGATTTTGGTCATGAAAGAGATTTAATAAAACATCAAATTGGTGTCCTGTTATTCTACGGATATGAGTAGCGAAAGAAATGTAGGCAAAAAAGAAGGTAAACAAGAAGATCAACGTCTATAAAAACGGATAAATGTGCTCAAGCATAATATTAACGCAAACTGAAATTATATCCAATCTAATAAAATTAAAATAAAACCAAAGATTACAAATAAATATCAGCTAGCGAAACAGAAAAATTCCTTAAAAGGTTCAGATAATATGACGTTATTTGACATTATTCGTCAGGTGACAGTTGCATCAACGGTTCCTCATGATACCCGGCGTCATGTCTGCCGATTGCTGGACTTTAAAAAAGCCGCCTTTGAGCAATTGTGCGATAGCTGAGCTTTGAGAATTTTTTTTATTCTGATTGTTATATTACAATTTATTTAAAACCTTTTGTATCAATCTAAAAATAAAATAATCCCTAAAGCAAAGGAGATATCATTGTTGAAAGTGAGACACGTCACAATCAGAAGATATCCCCCGGGACGGTGTCCTGTCCCGATAAAAAACAATTAGCTAACGAAACAATAATTATGAATTCCACTTCAAAAAGTGTATTTGATAAGCAGTCAGGGTGATCGATCGTGACCTCAATCCACCATTAAACTCTTCACCCCACCGATGATAGTCATTCGACTCATTTCCAGGTGATAGAAAGATTGGAACGACGACGTCGTTGCGCGTGTTAGCCGGGCCTCCAGTGCGAAAATTCCCGCTAATCTACTGCATTAAATGCCACTGCTCGGTTCGCTGCCAAAATTCCGCGCAGCCAAACATAACGTTTTAAACAACACACACACACACACACACACACACACAAAAGAGAAACCACATGGCGTAAAGCCATACAGACGCTTTTTTATATATACTGTATGTATGGCTTTACGCCATGTGGTTCTGTAGCGGCATCGTTGAGGCGCGGTCAAAAGAATCAACAAACGTTAATAACGAATTTGGTTGCGTTCATCTGGTTGAGCTCAATCGATTGAATCGAACTAAATGTTGTTGAGGCATTTTAACATGCCTTTGTCGACGGGTGGTGGTGGCGGTGGCTGTAGTGGTGATGGTGTCTACCTAAATGGTGAGACCGGTTCTCTGTGAGAGAACCCAGCTCTTAAGCACGATCCGAAGACTCACGCTTCTCATTGGAACCAGATGGTGCCGTATTTTTTTAATCTCTATTGAATGCTAGCGATATTTAGTTCCAGTTGTCACCGCCAGTGGCGCTCCACCAAATGCCTTAGCTCGACCATAAAACCAAAAATTATAAATAACAAATTTGCTTCCCGATGTTAAACTTCGTTTATAAGTTTAACAAGGTAGAAGGTATAAGTTTTAACAAGATTAAAGTTTAGACAAGGTATTGCCACCAACTACGGCCGTTTAGTTCAGTCGGTAATGCTTCCGACTACGGTGCGAACGGTCCCGGGTTCGATTCCCGGCAGAGGTTCTCGTTTAACGAGCCGCTGTACTGGTATCACCCCTGAGCTTCCATTATGGAGTCCAGGTCCAGGTCAGGAGCATGGCTATTCCAGCTGCCATTCCCCTTCCCTTCCCCTCCATAGAGACACAAGGGTGCAGTTAATCCTGCGATGATTTAAAAAAAAAAAAACTAAGGACAAAATTTCTGAAATGACGACATTTTTTTGACTTGACCCAGAGAAGGTGGCATTAATTGTTAAATATTCAGAATTCCTAATTATCAGCTCAATTAGTTAACAGGTGTATAATAAAAATTCCTTTTTGATATCGTCAAATATTACAAGACGAAGAGATGATTCAAACGTTTTAAACTTTTGTATCAATGAAATTCAACGATTTCTTTTCTGTACTACTACAACTACTGTACATAAATAATTGCTTCCTCTCGTGGGAGTCAACTGTCCTTCAAAGATTCAATCCGGCCGTTACACATGCAGAAAATGCAGTAATAAATTAAGCTGTTCAATTGAAACACTTTCGTATAATGCAATTATCAGCTGTCGTTTGTTGAATTTCTAATCGGCTATCTAAATGAAGGTGAGGTACAAAAAAAACTCGACTTTGTGAAAAGTCGCTTTCGATTTAAGCTGAGTGCTACTGAAAACCAAAAATACCACCTCTTGAGACCGGGGTTCCTCATTTGTGGACAACGAAACTGAACAAACTACATGTTATCAATTTAATTGGCGCACTTTGTCGTTATATAATAAAAAGGTTTGATATTGAACTAGCATCACCAATTCATATGATTTTGTCAGACTAAGCTAAACTTGTGAAAGAGTAAAAATAAGAAAAAAATCATTAGAATAATTTGTTGAAATAAATTTCAAAAAAATAAAAAAATAATAAATAAATAAAAATAAATAAAAAATAAAATGTTGCTCAGAATAAGACAGCGCCATCTGTGGACCACTGGAAGAAATAATGCAAGATGGACTCTTTTTGTGGTGGTGTGCAAGTGAAATCCTACGCAGAAAGTTAGGGAACATACATTGCAAATAGTAGGTCTCAGGAGTGCATTCTGTCGAGGAAAAAGTGTTCATTTTCGCAGGGGGGGGGGGTAACGTCGGGTGAACCCCTCCCCCCCCCAACTCAAAACCAAGTTCATTCGAAACACGTCGCTCAATGCGTTCGTATAAGACAGCGAGAGACAGAGCCTCAATAAACCAAAAACGTTTTTGGAGGTCATCTAAATAAGTTAAGCGCTGTTATTTATTAATGGCGAGATTCATTAGATATGATTCGGTGTTGCCAAAAAGTTAAACGTGTCGTGCATGTGCTATCGAGGGACACATGGTGTCGGTCCGTCTTTTTTTCTTTCTTATGTTTTTCTTACTCCGCACGACAAAATTTCCTTACGTTTGATTACGTTCGCCTGAAAGGGTGGGCCACGAAATCACAACGCACTTTTCGCACAACCGAAGCTTTTGTAAATCGACCGTGCGCTTTTCTATTGGATCTTCTATTGAATAATTGTTCCCACTTTTCGACCATGCCACCATCACTTGACCATCAATCTTTTTTATTCTTGCAATGTCCTCGAGACTTGCTCTAGATTGCGTAAAATATGTGGAAAACGTCAATATTTCTTAAAAATTTAAATACAAGTGCTCGTTCTTTTCAATGTTTCAGAGTATTTTTTTTTTCGTTCAGAATCACTGTAGTGTGTATATCACTAACGGAGGTTTTGTATCCTCTAGTATTTAGGGCTCGAATATTAAAAGTCAGAAACGAGCCTTTGCAACAGATTATGAACTATGTGGCCCTGTGGGCCTCCTTACGGGAGATAATGCATGGTGGGCTCAAAACATAAAATTAGTGGAGATATTTGAGAATGTCGCCACCCCTGTTTGTATGGGTGGCGCGGGCCAAAGGTTGACCCGCCCACTTGCATCTACAGTATATGGTAAAAGAGGTTTGGATTTGGGGGAGGTACGACATTAATGAGCGCGCGTGCTTGTCCAGTGGTGAGACAAATTCCAAGGTTTCGTTCATTTGCGCCCCGCCATTTCGAATGTATGTTATGCTCGAATTCGACAGCTGACACTAATCGTTCTCAGAATTATCGTTAGAGGGCGCTGTGGTGGTCTACCTTTGGGTGCCAAATTTCGACTTCCGCACCGATGTGATTTAAAAGTCGGAATCAGTAAAAGTTTTACCAACACCAGGATGTCACTCCAGGAGCTTTGAAAACGCGTCATCGAATCGACTCAATTTTAGATCACTTGTCCAAGATATCACAAGAAGTCGGAAACGAATTCATAATCCCCACGAATCCGTATCGGATGCACTTGTGCAAACAACACGTTTAAACGTTTGTACACAGTTCTATGCTCCAACCCAGAGTTTCGTGACGCCGCGGTAAGCCTATGTTGTTTCCCTCCCGTCGATCGCGGACTAATAATGCGGAAATTCCGACATCAGAGTTTATAACTCCGCCTAAGAGCGAACACGCGCGCTCGGCGCCCGTGTTACACTTTTATTAGGGTTGTCACTGTAGGATTACTAATTGCATCGTTGAATGGCAAGCTGAGGGTCATTGGGGGCCGCCAACAAGGGGCGAAAAGGTGGTGACGGGAGGTGGGTTTACAGTTGTCCTTAAAAATTTAAGTATACAGATATACGAGTACTGCTAAATGCTGACCGTGAAAGCACGGTTGCACGCGATTTTAGAGTTTGTCTGTATTGGTCGTTAATTTTGAGGTGGGAAAAAAAGTGCGGTTAGCAAGCTCTGCATGTAGTATTTAAAGACTTGATACTGATTACTGATAATAGCCTTTTTCATGATCGAGAATTGAATGTTTTCAAGGCGAAATTGCTAGTATCGTCAACTAGAATATTAAAACTACAGGGTGCCTGGTAACTGATTACATTTTTTACCAATCATTTTTTTTTTCTTGTGCTGTGCAATGGACGCAGTAAGGCCTGGAGACACGCTAAATAGTTTCAGCAAAATTACATAAAGGCAAAAGACTACGTGTACATAACGTATAGCTAATTATTCGAGTATAGCTAAGACTTTCATTTTATTCCATTTTTAAAACTACTTATTTGATCAAATCATTGAAAGTACGACTCGTTGTTGCCCAGTCAGTGTTGCAACCGGCTGCGATGCGGCAGTCCCCAGATCGATTCCCGGCGCGGACTCTGGTTTATTCGCTCCTGGAGTACTGACAAAAACGTGCCCCTCAAATGTTGTCAAAACAACACGAGTGGTACCGAATCTCCTGTCGTGATATTTACTATAGTGATTAGGAATAAAAATAATTACACAGCGAACACGTATGTGTTTAAAGACTGTTGCGAACATGTGGAACACAAGCGGTGAAATTTAACAAAAGCGTTTGACAGAGTCAATGTTCAAAGGGAAGTTCGAGTGGACGATTCTTGACCGCGAATAGCCGCCAGAGGCGTTCATGGTCATCGTTCACTGGAATGGCGACGGTCATCAAGGTTGCGCGAGCGTTAAATAATGGCGGGGAAGAACTGGCCGCCGACGACGCCGACAAAATCTCTAAAACAGAAATTAACTAGCAGATAAGAGAGAGAATTTAGTTGGGAGTTAGCGGTCACGCGAAACGCAGTTCGAATGTCCTAATAAGTCTCGCGGACGCATTACATTACACCACTAACGATTATCAGAGTTGGTAAAAAAAATTGTGTTTGTCAAATGTGTCCACGTCGTCGTTATTTGCATGAAGTCTTAATTTAAAAAAGTAGAACAAAAAAAAAAAAATGGTACGCGCTCACGCACACACGAAAAATGTGAAAAAACAACCCACATGCATAGTCAATTACGGTACGATGGTTATCGTGCTCGTACATGTCGCCCCTGAAAAAACATTCATTTTTCTGTGATCATCGTCGAGCTAAAAACGCATGTCGGCTTCTGCGTTTGTGGTTTGTTAAAAAATTGTCATTATGCTACCGGCATTACCGTTTTACTCCATTTAGACTGTCTCAGTGACGGTCATCTTGATTATAAATTGCGGAAACCAATAACTTAAAACTGAGGCTGTTGTCATCAAATAAAAAAAAGTTACTTTACTTTTTCAAAGATCACTAAAATAGAAATAACAAACTATTCCCAACTGCCGCTAAATAGAATCATATTTTATTCCAGAAACTAATGAGTCAATTTTTAATGGGGATTACAACGTCCGCACGGAAAAGCCAATATTGACTTTTACGAATATTTTGAAAGCTTTTGATCACGAACATCAAATGCGTTTCAATTTGATTAACCGATTCTGGAACACAATATGCTGACGAGTACCATGTACGTCGTGCTAAGCTTCCGCGAATTTTTCGAAAGCGTTTGATATAATACTCTTTAAAAGCTATCTCATTCTCTTTTTTTTTCTGGATCAATATTTTATAGACGATCTACCACAAAATGCAAAAGTTTAATAACAACCCATGATCAGCGAAAAACCCGTTTGGCTTTACGGATGACCCGTCTTCGTCATTGATGAAAACAAACTCATAAACGGGTAGTGAAAAAAAAATAATTAAACCAGTTAAGAAGTCAATAACAACCATTAAATCCGTTATTGGGAAATACACAGGTGGTGGGTGTCGAGTTATGGTTTCCGGATGTCTAGAGGCGAAAACGTCGGCCATCCGATGACCCTGGTGACAGCTATATCGCTCCTCACCCGCCCACGAACCATAACAAAGACGGACACGCCCCGCCGATAGCCATTCTCCCAGATCAATCTTAATGGGTCAAAGATATGAAACTAATTGATGCGGGCCAGAGGCCGAAGGCCTACATAAGCTCTTAATTAACAATGTTTCGGTAGTGTAGGCACATACGGCCTCAAACAAACAGCAATAAAACATATTACTTTAAAAAAATGTATTAGTCCAATTTAGAACCTGTCGACAGTTTGACAATTGGGTGGATGCGATTGGTGGAAATTTTACGAGACGCCATGTAATGGGCGTGAATTATATGCGTAGTGTATAAGGATTTTAATCGTGATCGTAATACGTAACTGTCTATATCAACGGGATAAAACGGGTTTTCCATCGATTGAACTTCGACGTTTTAATTTCTCGGAAAACGCGCTGATGACAACCGTTAAAAAAAGGTAGCATTTGTTGAAACCTTGTTTTGGAATCGAGGTGTACGTTCATTTCGAATAACCTTGCAAAGTATCGTGTCCATGCAATCGACATCAAGGTAAACACATTTTTCGAATTCTGTGGTATCCATTTTGTACGTTGCATTTGGTACCCTCTGGTAACGTTTCGGAGAATAAGTTGGTTAAATGATTAGATTCTGTAAATGTCGAATACAAGTGGATGACAATGCACCTGCATAAAATCCTTCGTGTGGAAAAAGGGGAACTAACGGTCATCATTTGATAATGCATCCATTAGCGATCGAGTATTTATGACCGCCAAATTCAATTAAGAGCCACGAGAACCCCCGCAGGCTCCATTCACGGACCGACACTGGTTCACGTGCAACTGTATCTTATCAAACGCGACCGATCTCAACAAACCCAGCCAACGAACTTGACTATAGGATAGAACGACAGAGCGAATCAAACGACAAAACACGATGGCGAACACGACAACGAATTTTAATGTAAGATGCTGACCAGATGGCGCCAGAGGCTTTCTTTCGGAATGGAAGCTTAGCCGTGGGACCCGTGCCTGTACGTTATCAGATAAACGTTACAGATCCCCACCTAGGGTCCTACGTTCCCGTCCAACGCATAACCACTATCGCCCTCTATCAGTCAGCCAGGTGTCTCGTCGTTGGTCTTGAAACCGAAGCGCGCGTTATGGGCCCACCGGTGCCCCTCCCCCCTCCACCCCTTCGGCCGGGCCCGAAAAGAAAGTTTCCGTTTCGCGAAAGTTAAGGTCGTCTAATGGCGCGCCGTTCGTTATAAGACGGTAAATTAGAGATATAGCCCGAGTTTGCCGCTCAATTACCCCCACCTAACCACCTCCTTCGCCCCAGGCAAGGTCGGCCACATACTCTCGACAGTCCTTGTGTAGGTCTCTCTCTCACTTGCTCTCGCCTGATGTCGATTCCGATAAAAATCGCCACACCGTAATTTATTCGACTGCCCAGCGCCACCCAAAACAACTTCCTTAACCCCACCTCTTCCCTCCCGCCACTCTAAAACCATCGCTTGACCACCCCTTCCTCGACGTTGACCGCACAACAGGGCGGAGTCCGACGTGCCATGGGGCCGTCACGGACCGGGCTAACGGGGAACACTTAACCCTTTGAAACCCGTACATTGTTCTGGCATTGGGGCCGGTGGGTGCCGTACTGTATCGTCGGGCGTTTGGGAATTCGATTGCCGCCGTTAGTGGCGCTTTCAACTAACGTGATGTTTTTTTTAATATCCTGTACTTGATGTACTGATTTACAAATTATTTTTTTCTTCCTTCTATAGATACGATCATGTCAGCTTGGACGTCGAGGCAATAATATCACAACGTGGAGAAGAACAAAAAACGTCTTCAATTAAACATTAAGGTAAGCAATATAACATTGTTTTATTTTTGTTCGACTAGAAGTACGAGAATCATTCGCGAGAAAAACTACGGATAGTATTCATTATCGTTATTGATATTCAAGCACTGCGTCCAGTTTCTGATTTTCAGATCTGGTGATCAAATAATCGATCATTTTTAATCATTGCCGCTAGGTTTTGGCATGAAACCAGGCATTCCAACAGCTTAATTTAAGGTGAACCGAAATCCGTTTCAAAAGAGTGAACCAGTATCGCTTATCCGTTATATTCCTCCATCTGTCATGCGGTTATAAGTTACAACATAATCGCATTTACCAGCCGGGCAATACGCAAACCGCAAATCGCATTTTTTATTTAAATCTCGGCACAGAGTATATAAATAGTGAAATGTCCATAACGAGCGTTGCGCACATTTTGACATTCATTTCGTTTTACGACCCGTCTGCGTTCGTGCTTCGTTTTTAATACGGACCAACATAACATGTTTGGACTACTGAGACCCTCAATTGCGAGTCTATGTCCTACCGCACCCCGCTCTGCAATACCACAACTTCGATTCCTATTTCACCAGAGTGTGTCAACGGTGGAATCTCAAATACTGAATCACAAATGCAGAGCCTGTTAAACTTTCGACAATGGAACAGGACATCGTCGTTGGTCGTATCATAGACAATAATAGGAGTAAGCTTGACCTTATCTTCCGGGCTATTAGACGCGCAACAGAGCCAGGGTCTGAGTAGAACAGACAAACGAAATCACATGCTGGTTTTAATGGGTGACAGCGCCAAAGACACGCCTCGACACTTGGGCGCCGCCGCACTAAAAATACGACTATATGTCGAGCAACTTTCTACTCGGCGATAGAGATGGAGATATTTCTCCTGAGGTGAAGCAGACATTAATTTCCAAGGCTAATATTATTGTGATACGGGCATCTGCGCGTGTTTGCATATTTCCTACTATTTTCTTCGAGGTCGCACTTTCGACTTATATAAGAAACGTATAGGCAAAACGTAATGTACAATGGACTGCTCTATAGCAATTTCGCTCGGAGATAAAAACCTGTACTGACAAGGGCGCCTACAAAATTGGAACTTGTAAGAATTGCAATAATATCCGGCATTCCAATGAGCCAAACTAAAAAAAAATTATTGCATGTTTCTAGTTATTCAGGGTAAAACTGTATGACATTCGGTTATTCAATCCGAGTGAGTTAATTTGCATTTACGACTATTTTTATTAGTTTATGAAGTTGGACGGTCAGCTCCAAATTCCAATTTTATTTAAAATAGTTTATTTATTTTCGGCGCAATAACAGAAATAGCAAACGCATCAACGACTCGATCGCAATATGCATCATCACTGCGTACTGTCGCAGGATCTAACCAAGAAAACGCTTTGTTTTATTGCTGTTTCAAGTTACGGCGATATTTGTTGGCAATTAGACTTTAATTGGTTTTTGGCAATCAATTAATTACTAAAGTAATGATTCGATAAACCAGCTGCCAATCTCCTTCCCAGCCCTTCCTTGCCCCTCACATATCTCCATAGAGACACGAGGGTGCAGTAGTCCT
>JAUJYS010002436.1:0-14810 GCA_033995665.1 Melogona broelemanni
CATATCTCCATAGAGATCCGAGGGTGCAGTAATCCTGTAGTGCATTAGGCGCTACGGTGATTTAAAAAAAAAAAAAATTCTACTCATCAGTATAATCCCTTAACGTTGACTAGTGTTCGAAACCCTTTCCTAACATACGACAGACGTAATCCGTGCCAACAGGCCGAATGCACGTATATACTGTACCTCGTGGCCCACACCTGCTGCTATGTGCAAGTGTTTGAAGGTTTCTGTCTTTCACATGCGAAACAGTTCAATGGTTCGTCAGCAGCTTTTTTTTTCCCCCAATCAACGTGAGGGATATTTATTAACATTTAAAGTGGATACGTACAAAAACTTGCAAATCACGCGATTTTGTCTGCACCCTCAGGTGCCATTGGCACTGTGTGAGGGTGCCCTAAGTTTCAGGAACAAAAACAAAAAGGAAGCACTGGCGTGAAGACGTATGTTCAGGCTCATCAACATAATATGTCAACAATTTGGTTCGTAAGCATCTATAATCCCCAAGTGAAAGTTTGGATCACATTGCACTAACACAAAAATAATTTCCTATAGGGTACACATCTCGGCATAGTAATCGGTTTGAGAGATTGATGTAGGAGCCGTTGAGGATTAATAGATAAAATTGGAATTTTAGTTTTCGACCAGAGAAAACGGGAAACAGAAACTTCTTGGATAAGGTTTATTTTTTTTTCTCCGTGGGTCCCGGAGACGATGCTCCTCAGGCGAAAACAGGCTGTTCGGACGTTAAGGAGATTCGCTATGACCCACGGAAGGAGTCACACTGTCTGTTAGGGATATAGTCTATATTAACCTAACAGATAATACTTGTACAATTATTTTATCATCGTAATTGTAGTATATGTTCAAAGATAAATAAAACATTATCCAAGAAGTTGCCGTTTCCCGTTTTCTCTGGTCGAAAACTAAAATTCCTATTTTATTTATTTTAACTTAGTAATAATTCTGTCTTAACTGCTATTGTCAAAAGTCACTAAAATTGAAATATTATTTTTAACAAGCAAATGTGGGTTGAAAATAAGTTCCAACTATATTTCATTTTAAATGTATTTATTTAAGTTCCTGTTCAAATAATATCAATATTTGTGGCACCTTTTTACCCACTTACCTCTATGTTTACCAATAGTCATTTTTTAAACTAAGGACTGTAAAATGAAAATGTCACGATCAGATTTAAATTTTTTGTAGACATGTCTGTAGACCGTAGACGGAAAGTCGCGCAAACTTCTTGCTGCGTGTGGAATTTCGTGGTTCGAATCGCAAATGTCACTCAATATCGGAATGACACAAAAAAAAATACATGCGAAAGAAAATTGTCACCTAGTTTCGAGACAGTTGCAGTAGCAGTGCTCTGGAAGGTTCGACGTTCAGTTTCCCGACTCCGATCCAGTGTAGCGCGCCAATTGGAAAATTTGCATACGGATGGAAATGCAGGAGGGAGGGGGAGGGTTCCAGAAAACGTCACTGTATGATGTGTCAGTGGAGGGAAGGGGAGAGGGTGGGGAGGAGGGGGTAAATAAAAGAGAAAGACGTTGGGGAGGAGTAGGAGGGGTGGGGGTAAATACGAGAGACTTCCCGAGTGCCGCTCACGGGCGTCTGGTGAAATTCGATTATTCGTGCGCGTGGTAGGTGGAGGGGGGAGGTTGGAGGTTGGGAGGGTGGTAGGGGAGAGGGGGGAAGACAAATAGTTTACCTAGTCGGCATCCCCCGAGTCAGAACCCGACGTCACGGTTTACGACAATACAAAAATATTGACGCTGCCGTTTGCCCGAGTGGGTGAGGCGTAAGATGGCGCGAAAGTTTACAATTCTGGTCCGTAATTGCCTCGGTATGGGCGCCGCGCTCTTGCGCTAGGTGGCGCTTCTTTCGTCATCCGGTAGGTAAAATCAAGTGTCGATTTGGTGTCGCTGGGTTTCCTGGATCGCTTATTAACTGATAATGCCATTTGACATCTCGCTGATTAAGCTCTCGATAGCTCTAGTAGCCTAGCCGCTATTGCAACCGGCTGCGATGCGGCCTTCCCGGGTACGATTCCCGGTGCGGGTTCTTGTTCATTCAATCCTGGGATACTGGTGAAAATATGTCCCTCGTATATTGTCAACACGAGGGGTACAAAAAAATTATCGATCGGGAAATTAAAAAAAAAATAAGAATAAGCCGTTCTATCTACGAATCGAAAATCGTTGAATGCGCCGTATGGGAATAGTTGCCCCAGAAGTTGGCACTCAATGCTCTCGAGTAGTGCACGTTTTACGGGCAAGCTATTGGTCAGGGTGACATATTTTATTAGTTCGGTAGCGATTGCTGGTGATTTTCTATGGGGCATTAAAAAAAATGCAGGTCTTCAAATCAATTAAACTTATAAATTTGTAGTAAGATTTGGGAATATTTTTTGTCATCTTTTTGCATTGAAAAAAAAATTACACGAATTCCGAAATCCACTAAAAATATAAATAAAATATGCCACCGCTCACAAGAGGCTGAGGGAAACTGACGACGGAAATTTTGACGCTGACAGATGCCGAAAAATCGCGCTTGAATCGCCGACCACCTATCACCGTTTCCTTCCCGTTTGGCTATCCCGCGCGCGTGCCACGAACCCGACAGCAATCGATTTTCTTCACGACGTGAGGAATTACATATTGATGAAGTGAAGGACGGGCGATTGTTCGTGTGTCCGATGCTTAGAACGCGATGGGTGGTTGTGGTGGTTAAGATTGTAAGAGGGGAGTGACTTGATATTCGAGTGGGAGTAGGGGATAAATTGACGTTAAAGGCACCGGGCCGGCATAAATTGGGGGTTTAGGAAAGAGAAAATAGTGATTGTTGTATAGTGGCTGTGGGAACCAAAACGATGCTATGGAGATGATGCGAGGGGAAAAAGGTGGAGTGGAGGGACCGGACCAGGAAATCGATCACTGTGGAGTCCCGCTCGTGGTCGAGATGTAACGACCACAGTTGCGACACTGGCGGAGATGCTAATGGGAGAGATCCATATGCACCGACAAAATATCAGAAGGTAACAGTGGCTCTATGGGGCGTTCACTTGTTCGTAATTATCCTTTAGCAATACGCAGCGTTATAAAATATAGCTTTGCCAAAAGCGTTGCCAAATTGCAAAAGCATAAGCACATGTACGTGCCGATGGCTCAGTGGGTATGGCGACATCCTAGGAAGCCGACGGTCCCGGGTTTGATTCCCGGCGCAGGCCTTCGTTTATTCGTTACCCTGGGGTACTGGCGTCACCCCTGAGCTTTCATTAGTGAGTACAGAGCTTAGGGGTGGACCTGCAGTCTGGCTATTCCAGCTGCCATTTCCCACCCTTTTCCTTCCTTGCCCCTCGAACATCTTCATAGAGACATGAGGGTGCAGTAATCATGTAGTGCACTAGGCACTACGGCGATTTAAAAAAAAATATTAATTACGGTCACGAGAGCGCTCCATAGCGCCACTTTATATCCCGATAGCGTTATATTTTGTGGGTGCGTTCTGTCGCTAATTCTAGAGCGTATTTTTGCGGAAAACCCAACCTTCTTTTGCACTGTTTGTTAAGGTGCCATATCGACGCTTTAGTTTGGACCCCAGTAGGCGAACTTTAAGTAGTAGCTGACAACGCTCATACACGGGTCTCAAAGTTTTACTTCTTTTCCAAACCATTAAGAATTTTTAATTCGATTCTTTCGGAATCCGAAGGCACAAAACGTTTCTCGCCCGACACATTTTGGAGGTCCACGGTCGGGAATCAAACCCGTGTCTCTCTAATCATTGAAGGCGAGAACGCTGTCTCCTAGGAAAAGCGAGCACTCTCTTTAAGTTCCTTTTATTGCTGGTATATTTAAAACGCGAGGGTAACTTTAAAAAGTTTTTTTTATTTATATTCCTGCAGCTGTGCCAATAGAGATACCAATCGAGCTTGAATAGCGGCAAACAAAATGAAGAGGTAGAAGTCAGACTGTCATTGATTTTGTGGCACGGCTCATCATGAAAGGAATTGTTTCACGTCGGGTGAAACGGTTTCGCCATGCGAATAGAGCAGCCAAGGAAGTCGGCAAAGAAAAATGATTCTTCGTCTTGAGGCAAGTTTCTCCGCGCGGGCGCATATCTCTCCATATTATCGATCCTGAGTAATTTGATTGTTGGTGGAAGTCTTACGTCTTACGTGCGCGCCAGCTTTGCTCCCTCTTGCCGTGTGTGTAGACAAAACAAAAATGTGGCGAACGTGACGTCACTGGCGAGGCAATACGGGTTGTAGTCATGCCGACGTACCTTGTGTTTATGTATGTGTGTCGGCGACTGAAACGGATTTAGAATGTGGTTTGGATTTGATTTACTCGTAACATGTCAAAAGACCAGATTAATATCTGCCTGTGTTTCTGACATGCTGGGGAGTCACTAGAGCACCTCGACGGTGGTCTCAGTCATCAGTCTTAGTGGCTCAGACACAGCCTGGTGTTTCAGGCACATGCCATGTTATTTTCAATAGTAGGATACTATTTTTAAGTATTTTTGAATTTCACTAATTTCTCATTTTTTTAACCGTGGAAAAACATGGCTGAAATACTAAATAATGATTTTAATTTTTTGTTTGCGTTTTTATGAAGTAAAATTAACTCCTTAAATGAATAATCAATGGCATCAAAAATAATCAACGGATTTTCCATCTAATGAGGTATTTTTTCTCGGGCTCGAACAAATTTAAATGAATACAGGCTCGAACAGATTCCGTTTACACAGACAATATATTTTATCGTAACCAAAATATCAAATGAATTTTTAATTTTGATTTTCTTTTTTCAGAAATTTCGACAATCCCACCGCGTCCAAAATATGTGCACGTATCAGAAGTAGCAAAGACCTCGGTACGGATTAAGCTAAACGAGCTCGTGACGCAAGTCCCATCGATTCTCTCAATCGCGTGAAGCGATCTTTTTCGGAACGCGCCCCTCGCCGCGGTCCTCGCCCGAGCAAAGGTGAAACCAGGTAGGCTGCTAATCTATACAGTATATCGCAAGAAGTTGACAGTAAAACGTTTTGCGTGAAAGCGAGACTCGGACCTGGCGCTTGTATTATCGATTCGCACGTGTGTGTACCGCCGCCGCAGCACAACGGCAGATCACAACACTAAGGTTCAGGGGGGCGGGTAAAAGCGATTTCTTATTTAGGCCACGGGGGGTGCTGGGGAGGAGTGGGAGGGGTGAAGGGGGCGGGGCCAAGCCGCGAGGTAAACGACCACGCGCTCTCTCGCCGCTCGCTAGTGATGCGCGATACTGGGTGATTTTCGTCCTCATCTGGCGGAAAAACTGAGTTTTAACATGCGCTATTTTGGTCAACGTTTAGCTAACGGTTGTCAAAGAATGTATGTTAATTCGGGGTTTTAATGCGATAGTGTTTTAATAAGTTGATTAGTTCGTACCGATGGCTCAGTGGGTATGGCAACATCCTACGGAGTGGACGGTCCAGGGTTCGATTCCCGGCGCAGGCCGATTATCGTTTAGCGGGATTGACGAGACTGTCTCGTCCACGTTTATTTTTTTTTATCAAATCGCTCACTGCGACGCTTTATCGCCCTTCGCCTCGCCAACGCAGAGACATAAACGGCGTGTGTATTAATTAACAAGGAAATTATCAGAATGTTATTAATACAGTTTCATTAATTTCATTGAATTTTCATTGAATTCATTGCGGTATATCCTGAACATAAAACTTAAAGGTGAGATAAATATCCCGAAATTAACGTCGCGTTTAATAGGATGCTTTGCTGTCGCATAAACAACGTAAATTGTGTGGACATCTAGGGGGAATTTTTTGATATTCGTTAGGATGTAGAGGAAATCCCATCTACCAGGCATAGTGCATGGAAAAGTAAATTACTACTTGACAATTTTAAAAGTGGTATTTTTAATATAAAATGTATTCGCGAAAATAATTATTTTCTTTGTTTTTTAATTGGACACAAAATTAAAAGGACATAATTCACCGTGACAACACTCATTGAACTTGAGGCAATTCACATTTTTTTAATATGAGAACTACTGACAAATCAGATTCCAACTTCGAAACGACAAAAGCATTTAATAATCGATAAACCTCTCTCGGCAACGCCAGTAAAAATCGCTCATCATGGAAAATTGGCCCAGACACACACACACACTGTGAGTGTTAACATAGATGTTACCGTCCGGAAATTTCCCCCACCCTCCACACTTTCAGCACGTGCGTTTTTAAACATGGTTGTGAGAGGGGAGGGGAGGGGGGAGGTTGGGATGAGCGTTGCCAAAGCGAACGCAATTATTAAAATCGTGGCTGGGCGATATTGTTGATTAAGAATTTCTCATTAACATTCTTGGCTCTCGTGTCGGCTGTACTCGACAGGGGCGATGCGCTAATCCTCCTGAGTTTCCGTATCAGTAATAACATAATGGAAAACAAAGTCTTTACGCGCGCCTAGGGTTCGTTACTGTGCAGTGGTTTCGTTGCTCATTGGAACCAGAACACATTCGGTAATTTAAACAACAAGAGCGTATTGAAATATACACATGTACGTAATAGAACAATTTCTAGAGTTAGGAAAATATATATAGACAAACGACTCCCAGGACATAGAATTCAAAAGCTGCTGCATCGAAATAGCTGATACGTACAGAAACAAACATACATCGATATATCCGATTGCGGGCACGACCCTCAACAATCAAGAAATACTCGAATATATCTGCCCAACCATATGCCGCCGCTTCATAAAATAATAGTCTACTATTATTTTTATAAGAGAGTTCGCCAGACTCTGTTCGTCTTTATTTCGGCGCTGAACCGGACACTTCATTGACACCAGTATAATCGTAACAATGTCCCTCCAGGAGCAACGAGATGCGACATCGAATCGACCCCAACAGAAGAAGCGAGAAGGCGGAAGCGATTCGATAGAACATAACAACAATTCACATTCATTGATTTGTGAGAAAGAGGCGTTAGTATGAATCGAATTTTAGCTGGCACAAAAAAAAACCTGGTTATGGCGTCCCGAATTATTTGCGACCGATTACTACAGTCATACACAAAATTCGGCTGTCAAATTGAACTCGAATTTTAATGTTGCACGTTGCCTTCTTTTATTTTCATCAAAAATTTCGCGAGTAGCCAGCGGGCGAATTGTTGGCGCATACCACGGAATAATCAACCGCAATTACAAGAGAGTTGAACAGACGGTCTGCAGAATTGGATGTCATATATGTGTAGTCGCAACAGTAATACAAATTCTCACTTTTATGTGCACATAAACACACGTTAATTCACGAGAGCGCAATAAACGTCGATAGGCTGCCAATGAATTAGAAACCAGACGATAAAAAGAAACGCAGACATTCCTTATGCCCACACTTCGATTGAATAAAAATAAAACATGGTTGCCGAGAGAATGTTGATTTCTATTGCGAGGGCAAATCGTGAGTTTTAAATCTTCTCGGTTATCAATTCTGATTTTGTTCCCCCCCCCATCCACCCTTTCATTAATACATGTACTGTATATCAGCCGAGCCGTAGCATTATGGCATACGGCTCCAGCGAAGCTATTGCCCCATCTGTTGTTGTTGTTAAGTCCTTCGTGTCGTCCCCATCTAAATGTAGAAAATCTAAAATATTCGGATAAACCCAAAAAAAGGAGCACTAAGTAAAAATTTTAATGTCTTTTGAAAATGTTTAAAAAACTTGGCATAAATGTTAATCTATACTTAAGTTTCAAATTTCACGCTCGTAGATAGCACTGCAAAATTCCTGCGCATAGGGGGCGCTGCATAACGGCGTCTATTGTAGTAATGTGCCTGTTCAAAATAGAGATCAATGAAGATGGCCTGGAATTTCAATGGGGCTTTGTGAACAAAAGCTGCAATGTTAAATTTGTTTGTAATTATTTTAATAATGTTTATGCTAAATTTCAAACTAATCGGTTAATAGTTTCAAAATTTGTATACAAATAAGTCAGAGTACCCCTGGTTTTGTGGGCCATATTGTATATACGAGCGTATGCATTTTTTTATTAAAGCGGCATGCTGCAAGCGAGAAGCAAGATATGATGTAAGAAAGGTCAGGACAATTTTTAATGTCAGTCCCTGTTGACCTATGAACAACCGCAATACTCGTGATTTAACGATGACTTTTGATTCGAGCCATCTACAGTACTACGCTGGGAAACGTTGCAATTTAGGCGTTGCCCTCTTACGGTAATACTTTGCTCCATATCGTGATTTTGAGGCGATCGAGTTCACTTCATTTCCGTCGGCTTTGGCAAGCCGTCGCTGAACAGAGGTTTAATATCTCACGGTAGTAAATCTCATATCCACATAAGACCTACGCAAATATGCCGTTATATTGCGTGAGTGAGCGCCTTCAGTGAGTTGTTAGTTTAGACAATGACAACGTAATAGACAAGTCAAGTTGATTTGACTTTTCATTATCAAATTTTGGACATGCAGTGTGATGGTCAGATTCAAGAATTGTGCAGGCCATGCTCATTTTTCATTTGCATCATCCTGTATCATCTTGTATCATCCTGTACGATGTCAGGTGCACGCAGTGTTGGGTTCGTTCCTGGTAAAAAAGGAACAAGTTCCAGCTCCTGTTCCAGCTCCTACAGAAAATAAAATAAACCTGGCCGTTCCTAGTTCCTTTTCAAAAGGAACCTGGAACTTTTCCGTCCCTTTTCCGTTACTGAAACTTTTCCGTTCCTTTACCCAGTCGACTAAATGACATGTGAGCGGCGACCACGCTGATTATCGGCTATAAAAAGGCGACCAGATTTTGTAATTTGGCGGGAGTTTTCAACTTCCGTTATCATCTTCTGTTACAATATGAAATCGCTTCACAGTAGACTACTGTAAAACTGCTTCTGATGTTTATCGAGGATTATAACTTGCTTTACAAGTTATCTTCCGTTACATCGGGTTTTGTGATTTGCCTCTATAGAACCAAATTCACGGACGTATTCACGTAAAAAAAACCCCTTCCCTTCCCTACCCTTCACATATTGCCATAGAGACACGAGGGGTAGTAATCCTGTAGTGATTAGCACTACGGTGATTTTAAAAATAAAATAAAAAATCCCGGAGGTCGAGGAATCGAACCCCTTCGTCTCGTGAAATTCACACCAGCGATCAGGAATAAAAAAAATAAGGAATTACAAAAAAATTCATGTTATAAATCTACATACGAGGCGAGAACTCAATTCACTATTCTACCGATGCCTCTGAGGCCTCATCTGAGGTTCGTCGCCCTGAACTTGAAACAACTCGATTATGCACCCACGCCTCCCTGTTCACCGTTCAACGGTTGGTGTCAGGAGGAGCTCCACCACCAATTGTGTCCGGAAGCAGACACAACTCCCCTGGTACCCTCGTAGGTAAGTGTATGCGCAGATCTAGTCTCGGCTTGGGAGAATTTCGTTCGAGCCCCCCCCCCCCCACCCCGTTCGAGTGTATACAGTCACACCCAAACGGAACAAGGTGAGAACGAAGAAGTAAAATGCGCACACGCCATCCCCACGTACACACACGTTAGATCAAGTTGCTCAACATCATAATTAGCATTATCCGCCTGTGCAAAGATGGGTGCCGCGTAACCAATTATGGGCCGACCTGCCGCCTTCCCTCACCCCCCTCCCCCTCAACACCACCATCGACATATGCGGGTGACGACCGCAACGGGAAACGCAATGTCAAATAACTGAAAGATTTATTTCCTAAGCCAATATGTGCCGTGAGACGGGCCGTCGTCCGTCGATGGGTAATTGTAAGCCGATATCCCGGATGAGAAAGGTTGGGTTTTTCGGCGAACGAGGAGGGGAAGGGATCATCGATTATTTCGCGTTGAAGCAGCGTTGGGGAGGAACGGAACTTTTCCGTTCCGTTTCTAAGAACGTGTTTCTATACTTAGGAAATTAAGTCTTTTTTTTCTTCTTTATCTACCTGTACACTTCTGTTGCATTGTTTGCATTGACGCCTAGTGTGCTCAAGCGGTACTCACGGAATCTACCGGGGTTACCGCCCAAGCGGTACTCACGGAATCTACCGGGGTTACCGCCCAAGCAGACATAACCGATGTTAAGGGTTAAGGCCCATACATGTGGTCAGTTATACCTTTAAAATTTTCAATGTCACAATCAAAGACGGTTTAGCAATTATGTTTTGGCATTATTTACTGTTTAGGACCATGCTTGCAATCAATTGTGTCTTCATATATACACATAGTTGGACAAATACAGTATAATCTGATATTTTTGATTTTTGAGGGACATGCTTGTTTGGCTTGCACTCGCAACCCCTTTATGCACAATGCTATTTTTATGTATTCGGCAACAATTTAAAATTAATGGAGATCTTGATATTAATAAATAAATAAATAATAAATTCGAAAAGTATGTAAATTGAAATGGAACCCGCACCCGTACATTTTTTTTTTTTTTTTGTTTAAAGTCACCGAAGCGCCTAGTGCACCACAGGACTACTGCACCCTGATGTCTCTATGGAGTACCTACATACTTTGGTGATCCCTACAGAAGTATCGACGCCTAGGCTAATCAACATTTCTCGACAACTCCCCTGGGAGGGCTTCAACAAATAGTATTTTTTAAGATGCAGCGAAAGAGAAAGAGAGAGAGAGAGAGAGAGAGAGCAGCTTCCAACCCTTCTATAGTCCCGGGTAAGAAATATGCTCCGAGCATCATCATCATCAGCAGCACAAGAAGAAAGGAGAAGGTGATAGACCTAATGCCCACGCTTCCCCCTCGACATATCCGGCATTGGGTGTTTAAGCGCAGTTCGTTCGATAATCACTTTTTTGGCACTTCACGATCGTGATAGATAAATTTGTCTTAGCGTGAGTTGCATTTTAATTTTTAAACGGCGCTTCCTTTAAAAGAAAAATACGCGCTTAACCCTATACCCATATCCCCATCCGGAGACCCGTCGGTGCCTACGCATTATTCTAATCTTGCGCGAAAACTATCTACCATGGAATATTTAAAGGACTAGTGGTGTAGCGAGCAAAGCGACGACGACTTGGCTAGACTTTGCGATTACAATAAAATTAAAAATTAATTAAATAAGTATCAAAGGATTTTAAAACCAAAAACCAAAAAAGTGACCAAAAAAGTGGGCGTATTATACTGCTTATGTAGAAATAGCAATTATGCAATAAAATTAATGAGAATTTGCGATTCATTTCAAAATTGAAAAAGAACAAACCTACAAGTTTGTACAATAAAAAAGGGAGTGGATTCAAATTGATCAACAAAAATTGGAGAACGCTTATTTAATTTTAATTTTATTCGCTACTTCCTTTTTTCTTATACATACTGCATAACGACCATCGACAATCTAAATTAGAAATAAAATCAGTAAGTATACGTGACACATGGTTCTAGGTACATGTTTCATCGCAACTACGCGAATCATTACGAGGATTACCTGTGTAAGTATTTGTATTCACGGTCATTAAATTTCAATGATAATATAAATTTTAAATTCACGACGACCACTAGAAAATAATTAGAAAAATAAAACAAGACTCCGTACCGTGTTTAAATAATTGGAATTTGACGTTACAATACGATAAAAAATTACATGGTCATATTTGCTCAAATACATGTATAATACTCCCCCTACCGACCATTGGAAGCGTTTTTCCTTTTGTACGTGTATCCCACGTGACGTCATTTCGAGAATAATAATGGGAGGTGAACGTACGGCTCCCAAAAATTGCCAATATAATTAGTTAAAAAAGGCCGTTGATGTGTACGTTGCCACCGTAGCAGTCTTAGCCTTTTAATAAATAGGCTCGTACGAGAAAGAAAAATATTCTTTCGGCACACCAAGTCAAATACGAGGTTAAAAGCAAAAACTCGTTTCTGATTGGACAATGCATTTATCAAAAATAGAAGGGTTAGCGCCAGCAGCTAGCCTTCGAAGCCTGGCTGCATCAACCGCCCCTCACAGTTGCAGCATCCCACATCAACAGCACTCGTGTCTATTGCGGTCTTGTAAACAGTGTTGGGGGAGTAGGAGGTCCGAAAACGGAACGCTACTTCGATTAATTTCCTTTTTGAGTAACTTTGGAACGGTTTAGTTACTTTTATTTTTGCAAGTAACTGTAACTTTGACGCATTTCTCTTTTTATAAGTAACGAGGATCGTCTCAGTTACTTTTAAAAAGTAACTTGCCCAACTCTAACTGTAACACACTCCTCTCAAGAATGCGGATCAGATGAATAAAAAGAAATTGTTCAAAATATGGCGTATTTCGCAAACCTCCGCGATCGCAGCGCCGTACTGCGCGCAGCGTTCAAGTACAACGTTATGTAGTCCGCATCCAGAGAACTTTTCCCACTTTGCGCGCTGGAACACGACTAGGCAATATACGAGCGTGGGGTGAGCTCGTTAGAATTGTTGTTTTTTTAAAGGTGACTTTACACCGATATCGTGCAAATGCGCGCCTCTGCTCGAACAGCAGGTGCCATGCATTCATTAAAAAAATAATTGGCGTGTGGTACCAGCTATATTTTTTTCATTTTTTGTTCTTGTTTTTCTTTAAAGGTCGATTTGTCGATCTAAATCTGTTGAACCCTCAATGCTAATTACGGATTTTTTGGAACTTCCGTATGCACTCCTCTGTCGGTTCATCATATGTGTAGGCGGCGGTGCTCACTAAAGCACATCACAGCACACAACACACACTGCACTGTACAGAATAGATGCACCGTACAACATAGAAGCACTGCGCAGAATAGCACTGCACAGTTCTGCACAGCACAGCGCATCATTCGCCCACTGTATTGACCGCGTTTATACCGAGTGGGGAACCTGAGTGAGTGTACTTTGTCTTTGAGCATTGGAAAATCTTAATCTTAAAATATACATCCGACATCCGACAGTGACTGGTCACAATTTTTCACTTGATTGCGTTAAGTTGTTTTTTTTTGTGTTAACTATTACTTCGCTTCTCACTTTACATTTGACAATTGGCGGGGAAATTTTTTAACCAGATTTATAAAATTTTTGAATAACATTTTCGAAATCAAACTCTGACAAAAAAATCCGTCCCTCTTATCCCAGGCGAAGCCGGGAGGGATTTTTCTAGTAAATTAATAAGAACGTACATGTGCTTAACATGGTTCATACTTAAAAACTGAAAAAATCCCATGACTTTTCTACTACTAATTGCAGGCGCATATATTTTCCTTAACAAAAAATGTGTTTTTTTTAATATTAGTAATAAATGAAAAGAAAAAATAATTCACGGAGCGCAAATTTTTGTGCAAGTAAGGCGTAGAAAAAATAAAGAGCTCATAGCGCGAATTTTTGTTACCACTGTAATTAACGCGCGCGAATTGCAATTTAAAAAAATGTAATGCAGCGCAAATTAATTTACTTTAAAATATATATGTGTAACATCTATAAACGCGTATAGTGCCGCAAATTTCATAAAAATGGTAAATAAAGTTTTTGAAAAAAAATACGAAGTACGAAATAAGTATGAATAGGTAAGAAATGAAATTCACGGAACAAAAATATCAACTGTTTTGAAACTAATCCCTGACGAGGTCAGTTTTAATGAACCCTGCTTAAGCATCATCCCGGGCGAAGCTGGGTCGACGATCTACTTGAATAAAAAAAAAATCTACTCGACCATATAACCGTGCAGAAAAATTTCGAAGCTTTCGCCCGCGTTCAATTTTTTTGTTCACCACCAAGATGAAATACAAATATCCACCTTTGATACGCATGGCCGAAGACATTGCTCATTAAATTGATACCTCTACATTGAAAACATGCACGAATATTCAAGTACCAGCCGCATTACTTCTACATTAAAATAATTATAATTGGATCGACACAACATTTTCACCTTGGCAAGGCATCTTCCCCACCCCCTCCAAATCGCTGTCGAAATGAAGTACTTTTAATTCTTCGATGATCCTATACATGACACCAGCATATATCCCTTCTGTACGTCACAAGTAATTATCGCTCTCTAGTGGCGATCCATCCAATCAGTTCGTTAGTCGTAGTAGCACAGGCGCTAGAGCAACCGCCTGTGGTTCGGCGATCTAGGGTTCGATTCCCGGAACGAGCTCTCGTTTATTCGATACCGGGTATTGGTAAAAAGGTGCCCCATTCACAAATGCTCAAGCGTTTAGATTTAATAAGGGTACCTAATATCTAGTGAATATCCCTAGATTAAATGACAATCAGTGAGTGTCAAAAAAATATTATTGTAATTATTAGTAAAGTTGTAGTTGAAAAAGCGCTACGGATAATTTTAGAATGCATTGAACTACTGAAAGAGCGACATTTGACAACCCTTCAGTCGCCTGCCAAAAGATGGAATGAGCGCCACCTGGCGTCAAAGGCGGGCGGCAACATATCCATACACGAGTATATAGAGATTCACTCGTCTGCAAAACTAAAATTAATGGACGTTAATAATGCGGATTAACTAATTTTATAGGGCAAAATAATTTACATAGAGCGTTGTACTCTGCGTTACGAAAAGAAAAAAAAAGCATGCACGTCGAGGGTGTTGTCATGTAACATTTTAAAAGTATAACTTATTAATTTTTGTAAATATATTTTCGCGCAAAATTAAATTGGCTAGATGGTGTGCCGAGCAGATTTAAGGCTTACTCGTGACTAGGGTGTTGGGTCATATGAAAAGGAAGACGTACGTACGTACCGATGGCTCAGTGGGTATGGCAACATCCTACGAAGCGGATGGTCCCGGGTTCGATTCCCGGCGCAGGCT
>JAUJYS010002437.1:0-14809 GCA_033995665.1 Melogona broelemanni
CAGGCTAACGAATAAACGAAAGCCTGCGCCGGGAATCGAACCCAGGACCGTCAGCTTCGTAGGATGTTGCCATACCCCCTGAGCCATCGGTATGTACGAATAACGAAGTACCGTGATGCGGGTTCAATTCCCGACCGAGGTCTCCGGATTTTTTGTTCGAGAACAATTCCTGGACGCGCAAAAAAAGCTGTCACGTTCACGCTTGTTCATGTTATACATGTAACGTTTTTCTAGTCAATGCACCTGGTCTTGTAAACGCAGTGAGGACACTGATGGAATTCAGTGCAGTCCACTTCGTCGCCTTTGGGTTTGCGGTGCTTGAAACGCCGGTGCCGTTCCAGCAACGCCGCATCGATGAACGGTCTGGCGCACGTCGGACACGGAAACAACTCCCTGCCGGAAGCGTGCTGGGTGGCCAAGTGCACCTGGTAAGTGTTCTCGGAACGACTGCGGAACTTGCACGGCTTCTGCTGACACCGGATCACCGGATGGCTCCGGTTGTACTGACGGAGCCGGTCGCAGTTGCCGGCTGCCGGTTCTGCCACCTCCGTCTTCTTGGTGCTGGAGGACGCCGGACGCTGTCGGGTGCGACGGGTCGGTGTCGTCTTGCTCAGTTTGGGGGTGTACTCCTCGTCACTCTGTTCCGGTGTGGGCTCATCGTCGTTGGCGTCCGGTTGGTCGGATTCGTTGCTGGAAGGAGTCTCCTCCGGGTGGTCTACAGCCAGGTCCAAGTCCTGAGCGCCGTCCTGCCAATTACAATTACAATCTATAACAGGGGGTCAAATGATCTGTTTACCAAGCTAACCTATTTTTTCTAATGACCCCCCTCCCTCCCCCCCTACGTCCTGTCTAGCTCTGTAGCATACATACTCCTGAGCTGACGGTCCCGGGTTCAATTCCCGGCGCAGGCTCTCGTTTATTCGATCCTGGGGTACTGGTGACAACACCCCTCATAGCCGAGGCTTCGGCTGAGGCGGCGACTAATTCCCCTTGAGCTCCCTGTGCAGAGCTTAGGGGCGAAGGCAGCCCATACCAGCTGACATTTCCTTCCCTTCCTTCCATCTCAAACCAGTTCTGACCCTCTTCCTGACCTGTATGCCCAGCTTCGTCACCATTGAAGATCCCGGATGCCCCATTTTGACGGGATTTCCCTTTCGTCGCGTTCTAATATTGGAAGTGGAGACTGCGGAGTCGACGACGGTCTCCTGACCACTTTCTCCGACACTCACAGTGGACTGGTCATCACAACTTCCGGTGGCAGCTACGACGGCGTCCAGCAAGAGTTTGAAACCCAGTCTCAAACCGATGGTTCGTAGAAGCTCTAGTTTGTCAGTGTTAACAGTGACACTGCCCGTGTACATGAACTGGATGAGAGTTTCTAGAATGTCACGATTTTGGCACAAAGCCTTTCCATCGGGATTCTCGGGAGGCAGAAACACGTCTAGGATGAGTTGGTGGGCATGGACCAGGCCAGCTGGAAACTGGACGCTGTAGTCTGTCCTGTGTTTTGTGGCGATGAAATTGAGCAGGCCACTGGTCAACTCCTCGTAATGGTTAGGACAGGTTAGCGTAACCAAATTGCTGGAGTCGTCCATTTTTGTGGCCAAAAACTTGTTTTTAAAACATATTTTTTTGGCTCGACAATGGGACCGGAAGTACCAAACGGCCATCACCGCCCCAATACAATGTATGCCGTTGCCATTGTGATGAACAGGTCTAGTGACTGGAATGTGACGTCATGACATGAGGACCATGTAGCGGGAATATTAAACTCGTGGATTTATTACACAACATTTTTTCCCATGTAGTTTTATTATAAAACGGCCAACACTTATTTAAATAACAGGTGTTTGTAGAAATTATGCTACATCTTCATTTTTTTCTACGACCCTTTGAGCTAGACTAAATTTTATAAATAAAAAACATCGTTTCCTGAAGCTGCAAAATAAAACTGCGATCAGAAAAATCGATTCGATAACGGCGAAGAGCAATAAAGGTAAAAAATAATTAATTAATTTTGCTGCGAAATTGGAATAGCAATTACGAAAGATGTTGGTAAAACATGTGCAACCATATTATGTCCCGCCATAGGGGCTGCTTGCGGGTTCAAATTGTAAAATTGTAAATATGTACCAACATATGTCATGATACACCAATAATTTTGTTTTCCAATATTTGATGACTGATTTTTATGCATGTAGACCTTTAAAAATAAAATATTTATATGAAAAATAAAATAAAATTGTAAAAAAAGTGTTAAAAAACAAAAAATAAAATAGATTTTAAAGAAAAGAAAACGTGTTCCGGTACAGCGCCGACACGAAAGACGAACAGAGTTCTGCTGCGCTGCACCGAAAAAATGTCCTCTATTCGATTATCTCTTCGACGCTCTAGACGTCGTATTTAAAATACATTTAGTTAACACTCTTATCGAATTGAGTGATCTTGTGCACACCTTTCAGATGCGTTCGCAAATTATCACGCCGATTACAGGCGAAAGTACACAAATGACACAAGTGGTTCTTCTCATTGCTAGTGTGTAGCTTGGTGTGTTTTCTGAGCGAATCCTTCCCCGAGAATTTCTTCTCGCAAAAAGTGCATTGAAACGGTCGATCCAACGAATGTTTGCGCAGATGAACTTTAAGCGAGAAGGAAGTGGTGGTGCGAAACGAGCAGAATTCGCACATGTAGTTTTTCTGGCCCAGGTGCGCAAACCTGACGTGCTTGTCCCGGTCACCTTTTCGGCCACTGGCGTAATTGCACTCGGGCGCGAAAGTACATTTGTAAGGCTTGTCCAGCGTTGACATGTGTCTGGTGGCGATGTGATGCCGTAAGTGACAGTTGTTCTTACCGCTGTAGTCGCAGTGTGGGCAGGGGATTTTCTCCACTGATTGGCCCTTCTCGTTCACACGGTGTTCACTGGGGGAGGAAATGGATGAAATAGAGTATTGTTAATTGAGGAAACTGAGCCTGGCAAAAGTATTTTTGAAATTGTGAAAGCATAATGTCACGTTTCTGAATTTATAGCAGTATCCCTTGAAAATTTTAGAAAACATTTTTTTAGATCCAATTATTATGGGGGCCAACCAATATCTCCGTCTCATAGACCCACAGAGGATGACTTGGTAATTAAACCTGCTAAAACCAGTTGCTTTTGCAAAACAAATCATTTGGCGGAAAAAATTGACTAAAAATGAGCCTCCAAATAAAATAAAATAAAATAAAATGAATTAAAGCAGCGTAGTCTTCAATCAATGTATATTAAATTAAACAGTTGTAAATTAAATTAAATTAATCTACCAATACTTAAAATGATACTTTAATATTATTTCTATGCGAGAGCTTGCCAGGCTTTGTTCGTTGTTCGTTTATATCGTCTCGGAACTCTGTTCTCTGGCTTGATATAAAAGACGTCTTATCTCATATTATTATTAAACTAAATTAAATTCACACTTTTAAGTAGGGCAATTTTACCAAGTACGTACGTAGCCTCCCTGAGACATTCTAATTTGTCTTTTCACACCATCGATACGCACCTAAACAAATGGTGGCGGTAAATCCCCGATTTGGGCGTCTCGAAGTCGCAATGACCACACTTGTATTGTTTGTGAGACTGCTTGTGACGTTCCAAAGCGTCGCTCTTGAGAAAGGGTTTGCTGCACTTGTCACAGCGAAAGATTTCGCCCTTGTCTTCGCCGTGTCGTCGACTCAGATGCACCACGTACAGAACCTTGTGCCTGGAAAAAGGACAAAACTTGGAACGTAAATCAAATTGGTTGCAAAAAAGCGTCGACTTTGCGTGCCAACAGACGAAAACAAATTTTGACTTCTTGAAAAATGTGAAACAGATTTCGATCAGTAAGATAATTAAACTACATTACAAAAAGTATTCCACAGTATATGCACGCGTATGTAATAATTAAAAAAAATGTAAGTACACAAAAATGAAATAATTTTGTAGTAATTGGTAATGTGCAATGAAATAACAACTAAATGAATTTTATTAAAATTAGTTGAAAGCATTCACGGTTATTCTGAGCATCTTCCAATTTTTCGAAATGCTAAAAATTCGTATGCTAAAGATTATGAAATGTGATTTTTTAGGAATGGATTTTTTTTTTAGTAAATCACAAGGGTTGACGGCGTTTCTGTACCGAATTTCAATCAAATCCAAATAATCGTGCTTTAAAAAAAATATTCCGGAAGAGAATATGAGTTTATGAACAACATTGTCCCAATACCTAGTCTTGTAGTCGCAGTGCAGGCACTGATGAAACTCGCTACACTCCACCGCATCCCCCTTTTTCCGACGGTGCTTCACCCGTTGATGCCGCTCCAGCTGCGCCGCATCGATGAAGGGCCTGGAGTAAGGACACGACGGACACGGAAACAACTCTCGCCCGGAACCGTGCTGGGTGGCCAGGTGCACCTGGTAAGCGTTGTCCGAGCGACTGCGAAATTTACACGGCGGGTTTTCACAACGGATCTTCGGATGGGTGAGGTTGTACAGACGGATCCGCTCGCAGTTGCCGGACGTTCCTGCTTCAGTTCCTGTTTCAGTTCTTGTTCCTGCTCCTGCTCGGGTACGACGGACCGTTGTCGACCTGGTTGGTCTGACCACCTTGGTGACGTAGTCCTCGTCACTGTCTTCCGGGGTCGTTACGTCATCACCGGATTGTTCGGACTCCTCGCTGTTGGTTTCGTCCGAACTGTCATCTTGGTGCTGGCCTACAGGGTGAGGCGCAAAAATACATAATTTATTTATTTGTTTATATTTTTAATGATTCTTGGCAGATTCACAAGGCGACATGAAGCTAAGGCGTCACCACTCAAAGACAACACCGAGCAGGCCACAAAAAGCTGAGACAATTTTCTAACTTTCCAACAAGCAAAAGTTTTTGAAGCCTGACGCCTTAGCTCAGTGTTGTCCTAGGTCGGTGACGCCTTTGCTTGTTGGGATCACCTTATTAATTTGACGGCTTAGCTCGGTGTCGCATTAGTTCGATCATCGATGTCGCCTTATGAAGTTCACTTTTTACGAACATGACATCGACAGAATTATTAAAAATATAAAAAAAGGTTATGTGCCTCACCCTGTGTATTATACAGGTCCTCGACGCCGTCCTGCGAGTCACGATCCTCCTCAGTCAGCAAAGTGACAATCCCTTCGGGGGAATGGGACATGTCGCCCAGTTCGGCCACCACCATCGAAGCGGGATGCGGAATCTTGATCGGTCTCCCCTTCCGACTCACTCTGACGTTGGTTCCCGTGATTTTAAGACTGGAATTAGTAGCTCGGTTGCCATCGCAATCATTTCCGGTGGCTTGTCTATCAATATCACAACTTCCGGTGGCCTGAGTTGAGGCGGTCTCGACGGCGTCCAATAACAGTTTGAAATCCAGGCGCTCGCCAATCGATCGTAGAAGCTCTAGTTTGTCAGCCTTAATGGTGACACTCCCCGCGTACATGAACTGGATGAGGGCTTCCAGAATGTCACGGTTCTCGCACAGGACCTTGCGGTCCAGATTCTCGGGAGGCAAGAACACGTCCAGGATGAGTTGGTGGGCATGGACCAGGCCAGCTCGAAATTTGACACTGTAGTCGGTCCGGTGTTTGGTAGCGATGAAATTGAGCAGGCCAATGGTCAACTCCTCGTAATGATTCGGGCAACTTACAGTCACCAAATTCGAGACGTTTTCCATTTTACGACGTTAAATTACTCGTTTTTACAGCTTAAAAACATCGCATTTTTTGGCAAAACAATGGAACCGGAAGTACCGGGCGGCCATCGGCTAACCAATGACATGTAAAAGTAGATAACCGATAGCCATATTCCCTAAAGAGTAAAATATCCAGGCGGCATTCTATCGAAACTAGTGGCAAGTGGCGAAATATTCTTTCAGGAAGACCCTCAGGGTAAAACTTCGTGAAATAAAAAGGCACAAATCCGACATAACTATCCCCAAAAATTTGATTTTCCCAAAATTGGCATCATCTTCTATGCCATTCAGTTCGTTGATAAAACCCATTACAACCTAATGCGAAGGCCTTGTGCGTGTGCACCTGAATGTGACTGACTGAATGACAGACTGGAATGTGACGTTTTACAAAAAGTTATCCATTGATAATATTTGTCATTTAGCACTGAATTATTTTCAATGTTAAATTGAATAAAATCGAACATTTCGATAAAAAAAGCAAAAAATAATTTTGACAGCAAAATATTTTTTTTTGCTTTATTGTTGTTTTGTGATTGACGTAACTATTTTATTTTAAATCCTTAAAGTAAAATTAAAATACCGAAATTTTCAGTCGAAATTCTGTTCCGTGATTATTATTTAAATCATGCCAACTGTACTGCCTACCAAAGCAGCCACGACAAAAAATATTTATTTACAGTGGTGCTTTTTATGTCAGCTGTTCAACGTCAAGTTGAACATATTATACAGGACTTTTGTCGAACTCCGTGATTTTGTGCACACCTCTCATATGTGCTAGCAGATTATCCCGCCTATTACAGGCATACATACACACTGGACACACATGATTTTTATCGTTACTGGTGTGCAACTTGGAGTGTTTACGGAGCGAATCCTCCCCGGCAAATTTCTTCTTGCAGTAGGAGCATTCGTACGGCTTGTCCAGCGAGTGCGTACCGATATGTTTCTTGAGCGCGTACGCATTGGAGGTGCGAAAAGAACACAGTTCGCACATGTGGTTCTTGAGGCGAAGGTGAGCGACCCGTACGTGTTTATCGCGATCGCCTTTGCGGGCGCTGGCGAAAGTGCATTCGGGCGCGTAGCTGCATTTGTAAGGCTTGTCCACAATAGCCGTGTGTTGGGTGTCGATGTGTTTTTGGAGGACGCACTTGTTATTGGTGCTGTAGTCGCAGTGGGGACAGGGGATCTTTTCTACTGATTGACCCTTCTCGTTGACACGATGTTCACTGAAAAATAAATGCAGATATTTTAAATTTATTCGAAAGTTGGGCTGTGGAAAAAGTTGTTTTATTATTTACTATTAATTAATAAAATAAAAAAAATATAATAATATTAATAGTTTAATGAGTATATCAAAATTAATCGCAGTTTGAAGATAATAAATAATGGAGTGTAATAATTGTTAACTGTCATCAGAATCGATACATTTATGTTTTTTAATACAAGTTGCTTTCTAGAAATAATTGTTCATAGGAGCAGTTGGATTGCAATAGCTTAGTTGAAATGTTTTTCTCTAGTCGTAAAAAAACATTTCAACTAAGATTTGTTTGATGAATATGCATATTAATTATTTATTTTTTCATAATTACGATTAGAGTCCAGTGGCTTCTCACACCAATTATTTTTTTTGTGTATCACCATTCGATTAAATGTCGTGTTACACTTTGTAATTTATTTTATCGTAATTACGATTAGAGTCCAGTGGCTTCTGGCACAAATTATATATTTTTTTGTGTATCACCATTCGATTAAATGTCGTGTTACACTTGAAAAATTGGTAAAAGTTGCTCGCCAAGCTCTAATTTAATTCCTCGCTCTAATAGAAATCCCGTATTACGGTTGTATTCAAGTACAAAATAAGAAAATTTAAAATAGTGTTTTAAATAATACGAACCTAAACAAATGGTAGCGGTAAACCGCCGATTTGGTAGTCTCGAAGCTACAATGATCGCATTTGTACGGCTTGTGGCGTTGCCTGTGCCGCTCTAGAGCGTCACTCTTAAGAAAGGGTTTGCTGCACCAGTCGCAGCGAAAGATTTCGCCTTCACCGTGTCGACGATTAAGATGTACCATGTACAGAACTCGGTCCCTATAAATGGACAAGAATTAAAATTAACGATGAACGAATTTTCCATGGAAAAAAAAATTCACTAACTTAGTGTTGTGATTTGTGGGCATGATCACAGTTTTTTTTGGCTAAAATAGTCGGAAATCTTCACATTTTTAAAGAAAAATAAAAACACTTTGGCCTTTTGAATTATCTTCAACCAGACCAAGGTTGGCAATGCGCTGCCGGCCACTCACTTCATGGCGTCCTTCAGAATCAGGATAACCGATAAAAATATTTAAAAGATCTTACAGCACACATGTAGTCTAGTTTATATCGAGAAACAATTAATAACTAATTTTTACCCTTGCTCAAATTTTTCTAAAATCATTTGAAAAGTAAAATTTCCAACGATTTAAAAAAATAATTAAGAAAATATGACCAAAAATGTATTGGATAGGGTTGGTCATAAATTCAGTTCGACACAGTTCATCATCAATCTTTTTGTTGTTGCTAAAATTTTTATAACGGAAATTTTCAAACGATTAAAAAAATAATTAATAAAATATGACCAAAAATGCATTTCATGAATTTTTGGATGAATTCATGAATGAAGCCTTTCATGAATCACACTGTCCACGTACAACCTCAGCCTACAGAAGTAAATGCAACGTACTTAGTCTTGTAGTCGCAGTGCGGGCACTGATGCAATTCGCAGTACACCGCCGCTTCTCCCTTCGGCCGACGGTGCTTGAAATCCTGGTGCCGTTCCATCAGTTCGTAATCGATATAAGGCCTGGCGCAGGTCGGACACGGAAACACTTCCCGACCTGAACCGTGCTGGGTGGCCAGATGCACCTGGTACGTGTTGTCGGAGCGACAACGAAATTTACATGGTTGGTACTCGCAACGGATCTCCGGATGGCTTAGGTTGTACAGACGGATCCGCTCGCCGGACGACTTTCCCGTGCTGGACGCCGGTCGACCTCGGCCGCGACGGACTGGGGTCGCACTGCTCGGATTCACACTGCTCGGATCGACCGTCTCGGCGCCGTAGTTCTTCTCACTCACTTCCGGTGAGGTGTCCTCGTACGGTTGGGTCGATTCGTTGCTACTGCTGGATGGAGCGTCAGGCCATTCGTCGTCCTGGTGGTCCACGGACAGGTCCAAGCCCTGCGAATCACGATACATGGTGTGACATGAAAATTCGGCGAATGACTGCCGTGTTGTATTCGTTCCTTTTGCCATTACCATATCCACCCGCAAGAAGCTCCTTCGGAGGGAGAAGGACAAGGTCCGGTACAGCGCCGGACTCCGCCTCCTTCGGAGGGGACTATGGCGGGGGTCAAATGACCAGTTTATGAAGCTAACCTATTTTTTTAACACCCCCGTTCCAGAAAGTTAAAGGAACCCTCGTTCCAGTTTCTAAAAGAAAAGGAACTAGTTCCCGTTCCAGTTCCTCAAAAATTAAAATGGAGGCTAGTCCTAAGTTCCTCAAAAAAGGAACCAGTTTCTTGGAACGAAACTTTTCTGTTTCGTTTCTACCCAACGCAGGTTGCGGATGCCAGAGGATGTGGCAGTTGTCAGCTGTCTGTTCGTTACTAGCACAGACGATTGACTTGTTGGGACAAATTAGGAGACAAAGCAGTCAACAAAAGGGACGATACCGCATCCTCTGGTGAGTTATGGCAGATAAACGACTTATTCACCGAACTTTAATTTCACACCTTGTATTCATCCGTCTGTGAATCAGCTTTTTCAAAGCCTACACCGTCCCTGGCCAACCATGTGGCGGGAGATGACCACGATGTATCATCGTCTACGCCCAGTTCGGCCACCACCATCGAAGCTGGATGTGGTATTTTGACAGGATTCCCTTTTCGGCGCTTCCTGGAACGTTGACTCGTTGTCGCGAGACTGGGGCTGGGCTGGGCCTGGTCAGCAGTGGAACCACTTCCGCTGGCCTTGACATCAACGTCTTTACTTCCGGCGACCTGGGCATTAGTGACTGTGTCCACCAACAGTTTGAAATCAAGTTTCAAACCGATCGATCGTAGATGCTCTAGTTTGTCAGTCTCAACGGTGACACGGCCCGTGTATATAAACTGGATAAGTGCCTCCACAATGTCTCGGTTGTCGAACAAAAAATCTCGATCGAGAGTCTCGGGAGACAGAAATAAGTCTAGGATGAGATGGTGGGCGTGCACCGTGCCAGATCGAAGCTGGACGCTGTAGTCTGTCCGGTGTTTGGTGGCGAGAAAATTGAGCAGGCCGCTGGTCAGCGTTTCGTAATGATTCGGGCAAATCACCGTTACCAAATTGCGAGTGTCTCCCATTTTTCAGAGAATTATTGGTGTTGTTTTCAGCTATAAAAACATGTTTTTTTTTTTAAATAGTTTTGCTGCTCAACCGAAAAGTGGATTATCAGACCGCCGGAAAGGATGCCAGAACATTGGCGTACCAACGACATGTATACAATAGACTTCACAGAAACCATGACAAAATTAATGGCATCAATGTTTGCAAATTTGTGCTCATATTAACATTATAAACATAAATATCATCTATAATGCAAGTAATTGTATGTCTTGGTTATCAATAACTCCTGTTAATGTCCAACAAGGATGTTTCGCGAGAATGATAAAAACGTTCGATATTTTCATATTTGCGTTCTAAACTTTAAAAATCGTTTCAAAACTGTTGCGCAAAGCTTTCGACAGGTGTCGTCCTGGAAAAACAAAATGGCGCCGCCCATCGGCACGCTTTGACTGAAAAAAATGAAAGTGTTTCTCGTTTGTTTCTTGCGTCACAAACGTGCGCAAGGATAAATCGAGAAAAGCCGCGAGTTATATGAAGCGTCGTTTGTCCTGAATATCATAATATTGTCTCGACGCATGATTCATGAGCGCCCGGCGTAAATTCGCGACCGTGATTGCTACGGACGACGAGGAGGCCCAAGGTCGTCTTGGTTGGGTATGCAGGTAGGCCTATTCACAAATTCGGACAAATTTGAACCGACCGGCATTGAACAAAAAAAAAGTGCAAAGTGCGAACGGCATTGACATGCAATTCAACTGTGCGTCATTAGACAAATAGGCCAGTCGTTGTTTTGGATTACAGCTGTTTCCGTTTTGCAGGCGCTTTCCGAATGCCCCTTAGACTAGGGACCAGTTTTATTCCTCCTCCAAGGGACGGTCCGACGAGGCCAAAGGTGCGCCTAGTGGGCGAGGGGTGGTAATTTTCGACGCTTTATCACGTGCATTGATTGCTAATGAGGGGACACTGAATGTTTGCCAGACGTATTCGTTGCCCACTAAAGCTTTAGCCATACATGGTTGAGGTGCTGTTGTTTTTTCTGGTGTGTGTTTTGGAAGCCTGAATCGAAACGAAACTACTGAGACGCAAACTGACGCTGAACGAGAGGAGACTGGAGCTGTAGTCAACTAGTAAGAGTCAAATTTATTAGTGTTGTATCGTTGGAGTTCAAAGTTTTACAGGATCGCGTTACTGGCTGCGAATTTCTGACCCAGGGTTCATGATCTGATTGGCTAATTCAGTGAATTTTTGGTACGAAAGGCTGCGCGTCGCACGGATATTGCTTCACCATTCCAAATGTTGTCGTCATTTATTAATTCATTTTGCACGTAACAGTAGGCCTAGGTGGCGCAACGTTTTGTACGTTCCGTTGGTGTTGTGGATCATGGATTACGCGAACAAATTTGTGGTTTATTATGTGGAGTATTGTCGAAACAAAACCGTGATGTCGAACCCGCCTGTAGGTTGCACTTTTAAGTACTGTTGGTCTAAACCTGTTCCATTGGCACGCTTCTTAGATCCATCTCAGAAAGGAACTGCCTCCCTCGAGACCTATTGTAATCACCCTCCCCTATTCTTGTTCAATTCCCACCAGTGGGTCTGCCCCCAAGCTACACAAATTATTTTCACACTTTCCTTTTCATAACGGTGAACACCTTAATATCTTGTCGCCGTAATACCACCATCTAAATCGTATGCAATACATGATTAACCGAAAAGGAAAACAAGTTCCGGTGCAGTGCCGAAATAAAGACAAACAGAGTCTGGTTAATTATCATTGTCTTTGTATTGTCATTGTTTTGTCATTGTCTTTGTTTTGTTTTTGTCATTGTCTCACATGTCTATTATTTGTTTTTAATGAGACATCAACTAAAATGATAACACAATTTATTTTATACAATAGAGTTCGTCTTTCCTTCGGCACTACACCGGAATTTGGTTTCATTTTCGTTTTGAACTTCAGACGTCCTTAACAGTTTATGATTTTGAGCCAGACTGCTATCGTCGACTATTTGTAATTATACGATTAACCGTTCAATCAAAATTCTTGTCCAACATACATATGCGTCATAGTGACTTAACTGTTTATCCGTTGGTAAACTTTCTGTGAAATTTGGCAACTTTATTTAAATTTAAAATTTTCAAACTTGATTGACCTCCTTCACGATCTTGATAGTGGTCTGGACAATTTGACCGCAATGAGTTTGGTTGCTACGATATGAAAAAAAACCCGTATTAGTGTTTAGCCAATTAATCTGAAGGAATTAATACGTCAATAAATTGAAAAGGTGATAGACAATCTTTCTCACTGCCAAAATTGCATTTTCAATGCCGAATGAGAATAGATCCCTATTTGACCCCGAACTGACAAGTTACTTATGTTTTATTTTTATTTGGCATATTCAGAGTGCCTTGTAAAAATAGTTTTACAGTTACGCTACATCTTTTACCTCTGTGATTGTAATATTGTGGCGCAACCAGTTATTAACTCATTTTTTAGCAACGAATTTTTCTTACTACGAGTTTAAACTTGCTGATCACAAATGAAGTCGTTACAACGAAATTTTTGAGAACTTTCCACGATGAAAACGTGTCACAATCACACAATAACAAAGCTTGAGGGTACAGCGTGAATGATATTATAATCCATTTATTTGGTGCCCAATTTATTTATTTGTACTTTGTACTGTACCATTGAGTTCGCCAATTTGGTTTTAATGCGAAATCGTAACGCGATTTGTTCGTGGAAAATATCCAAATTCTGGCGACTTGGCAAAAACTGCAATTAAGACTATTATTCCGCCGAAATCTAAGCTCGCTGTTTCTTTCGATTTTTTTTTATAAATCAAGTGCAACAGCCATAAAAATGAACGGCACATCGTAGTTCAGATGGTCGTTGGGCTGACCTGTGCTAGTTCCATTTCGATTGGTGATTCTCGTTTATGGTTCTCGCTCTACCCTAAAGTACTTCTTTGGCTGGTCACATCTCACATGACATACCAATAAAATGTCCGCCATAATACAAGCCAAGAGATTTTTAAACAATTTTAAAAGACCACTGCAGATTATAATCCTAATCCGACGAACGAAAATCAAATTTAAACCATTATTCCTGCATTTGTATCTGTCTCGTTGACTACTTGCTAATTCGTTGTTGTAATTTTCCCTCGCTCCACTTAATTGTGTAAAGTTTCTGGTCAGTCTTACGCTGTGCAGAGCTTGACAACAGTGTCTGGGGGGTGGGGGCGTTTACAAATGACGTTAGAAAACGATTGTTTTTACTTAGTCAGCAATATCTGTCACGGTCAAATGATAAAGAACGCGCAGCGTTCTTGTATGAGTTCGATAACCCCAAAAGAAGCGCGTGATAATTGATCCTGACATTCGCCGTTCCAATCTGCAATGCCATCTTGCTGTGGGGGGAACTGTGGTCGCCATTGTGTTTGCAGTTTGATAAGGCAACAATCAATAGTTTCAAATGCATATTTGTGTTATTGTTTAAAATGTGGTATTTTTGGATTTTTGCTGGATTAAGCTGGACCTTGAATTGGACAGCATGAATCACTACAATCGCTACAATTTTTGCGTTTTCAAAACCCTTATCGTTGACGATTGGCGGGAAATTATTGTGCCTCCTATTTAAAACAATTTCGACGTTTATATGTCACTGTTCCTGATAGTATCGAGACGAGACTTGTTATATTTGTATTTTCAACAGTTTAGACGCTGAGAGGTGACTACAGTTTTTTATTTTTATGTGACAGTTCCTGGTAGTATGACCTGTATGCCTACCCTGGCTACATTTGTTTTTTTCCTATAGTTCTCAAACTTTGGCTTGGTCACATTGCACTAACTTATTGTGTTGCTCGGCTTGCATTGATTTTAGTTCAATTCATGCCTCTGGAGACCCACCAAATGTTCAATCAAAAATGAAGTCCATTTTTGTCCATGACATCTAAGTTCTCCTATCTTCCACCATTTTGAAACTAGTTGTATCTCGGTCTCATCCAGAAGATCCAATCTCGTAACATTATCGAACCGCTTTTATTTTTTTTTACCAAATTATTATTTATTTTTGGATTAATCAGCTTTCATCCAGACCAGGATTCGAACCCAGAACTTCAAAACACCATTGATTCCGGATCCGAATCCTGGACAGTCCCTATAATCTTCCGGTACACGCTGCTTGGTCTTGGGTTTTTCGTAATTTTTTGTATAGCCGGTTTTTGATGTTTTTATAAACCGGTTCTCGTCCATTCTCTCCCAGATTGTGAAAATCTTTCTGATGGCGTCGCCGACAATCGACACGTTCTGCTGCGTGGTGGACAGCAGCGGAGTGGGCATCGACACCACTCTTGAGTTTCGCGTGGACCTCTACACCATCGTCTGCATCACGTCCGCCTTTTTTAGCATCCTCGGCGCCGTCTTCCAGCTCCTGCCGCGCTCCGTGCGTACGCTGCCTGCCAAACGTCTGCAGTTCTCGGGAAACCGGCAGCGCTCCATAATTGCCTGGTTGGCGTTTGCCGATCTACAGGCGGCGCTAGGTTAGTACCAGTGTTGTGTTCGTTCCTTTTGAAAAGGAACCAGTTCCCGCTCCCGTTCCTCCGATGAAAAAAGGAACCAGTTCCCGTTCCCGTTTCTCAAAAATAAAAAAGAACCTAGGCGTTCCTCCGTTCCTCAAAAAAGGAACCACTTCCTAGGAACGGGAACTTTCCGTTCCGTTCC
>JAUJYS010002438.1:0-14807 GCA_033995665.1 Melogona broelemanni
CGAAAGTCTACATTTTCACACCCTCCCAAACACCCCCCCCCCTTAGCCCAGGCGGAGCCGGGCAATTTTTCTAGTCATATATATATGTTTTTTCAGTTGTGCGTTTTTGTTTGTTTTTAAATATTATATATATATTTTTTGTATTATTATATTCAATTTATATATTTTTTAATCAAATAAGTAACCTGTATGGGGTTGTATAACTTGTAAAAATCGAAACATTTATATCCGATTTATTAATTAGTGTTCCCCTATTGTGCAGATAATGTATTCGCACAATACAAAATAACGTTTTTATCAAATGGAATAGTGTCTCCCCTTCACGAAAGTTCTTTTCGCCAAAAGGCAAAAAAAAAAAAAAAATGAGCCATATCTCGTGCATTCATACACCGTTTGTATTGCGAGGACAATGGAGTTCCAACAGTTGTCTTTCGCGTTGTTGTTGAAAAAAAAAATACATCGGCAGATGGTGTCAGACACCTGATCGCCATTTGTGCACCACCGTTAACCGAGCTCTTGTTTCTGCGATTAATGTAAATGCGAGTCGTACCCGTCGGGCATGGCAACCATTTCGCGGATTGTCGCCCGGGGTTGGTGGGGGAAAAAAACAGCGAGTGCCATACTTTCATCGATTTTTCAAACTGAGCGCTTTTTTTATGATAATTCATTGGTCGAACCGAGGGAACGCGCCAACGGAAACCTGACGGCGGCGCACCTGCATTATTAATGCTGGATCTCACAAAAAAAAATATCCGTTCAGATTTTCGAAGACTTTTGTTTTCTATGACCGTTGTCTTTGTCTAGTCACCACCTGGCGTGTACCCTCTGAACTAAATTAAAATAAATAATAAATAATAGAAAATAGCAATTTTTTTCACAATAGTATAAATCTACATTCTAAGAATTCTAAGACATTCTACATACTATTATAAATCTACATTCTAAGAATGTAGATTTATACTATTGTGAAAAAAATTGCAATATTGAATCTCACTCATTTGTGTCATCTGGTGCCTTTCCAGAGAATATGTTAGTCATGTCAAACAGAAAATCGATAGTTTTTTTTTTTTTTTTTTTGTTTGGGTCATTTATTTAGCTGAAGTGTTCGTAGGAGCCGTGTGGTTAACAATAAAAATGAAATAGGGCAAGGTGTCTTAATTTTTATCATTCATTTAGAAACGATTTGGGGATTCGGTTGACTTTTCTCCTAGGGCAATTGCAATAAAAAGAGTATTTTTATTGCACTCTTCGTGTTTCTTGAAAAATGTCTGATGGGCACATTTTCATCTGAACCCTGGAATCGAATAAACAAGAGCCCGCGCTGGGAATCGAACCCGAGACCGTCGCACCGCAGTCGGTTGCAATACCGACTTAGGCTACGAAGAGTCGTACCAGTTGATTGGCGTCACCTAATGATAAAGCGCAAAGCTCAAACAGGATTACAAGGCATGAGCAGTATCATGATGCATGTAAAATTGAAATCCGTAACATAAATAGACGCTCCAGTGCGTTATAGACGAGCAAAAACAAAACTGCGCTCTCTCGCATCTCGGCTAAAAATACCTAACTCTTTCGGAATGGTTCTCGTAAATCTTTCCGCAAAACCGCATTGCTGGCAATTATTACCTTGATTGCTCCCCACAACCAAACACATTTTTTTTGTTGCCATTTTAAACGCACCCTGTAAAGCCTACGCAAAAAAGATGTTTCGGCCTACGTTTATCATTTTTTTTTCTTCCTTCTCGTCTCTCGCTTCCACCAAACTCGTTACTTCTCGACGCACTGGTTCTACGGCCTTGTCGGCCCGGCGTCTTTGTTTCTATCTTGAGATTCATCTATTCGCTACGGCGCCCCGACATTAGCTCACTTTCTGGGCGTAACATCCTGATGCATCTTCTTGCGTGTTTATTCTTTCGCCTCCTTCCTTGAGAGAGTCACCTCTCCGCCCGCCCCCCCCCTCCTCCTCCACCCCTTTCCTGTTTCCCCTGTTGCACAACTTTAGATAAACACCAAACTTGTATTTACATAAGCGTGTACACAGATCCTATACCCAATAACATCTAGAAAAATTTCTTGACATTCTTCGGAATGTAAATTAATGCTATGGGATATGTCCCTTTACGTTGTCAGGTACGTTAAAGATCCCAATTTAGGTCAAAAACCGAGGCACGGCCAAAATCCAAATTCCCAGGTCGGTCTCTGGGGGCTGGTATTAATTTGTTCCTTAGCAAACAGGATAAATACCTAGAAAATGTTGTCTGCATATTTATTTCGATAGTGCATACATTGTATTAAATATACTATAAAGTGGTATGGGTAATCTAGTTTCGCATTTTAATTTGATTTGATATTTACTTTTCGTATTTCTGGGGCACGGTACCTTTTTCAATAGAAAGGTGCGGCCACGGATCCGAATTGGATCATCCCGTGTGAACAACACGCTTAATGCAGTTGCAGTGTAACGCTATTGCGGTCGAAGATTTGACCGCTGCGCATATTCGCATGTACGACAACGCCTTTTTCGAAAGCTCACGTTGATATGTGTTATAATTGAATTCCACAAATCTTTCCTTAATGTGGCATGCCATATTTGTCATATTGGTTTCATTTTTTTGTGTTGTTGTCATTTTTGATAAATGACTTTCGTATTCATGTTGCATAACTAAGTGTTGGGTAGGAACGGAACGGAAACTTCCCGTTCCTAGGAGCTGGTTCCTTTTTTTGAGGAACGGAGGGACGCCTAGGTTCCTTTTTATTTTTGAGGAACGGGAACTGGTTCCTTTTTTATCGGAGGAACGGGAACTGGTTCCTTTTCAAAAGGAACGAACCCAACACTTGCATAACTTGACAAATACGTACACGCATAAATGGTGCTGGAGGGTTGTACGTTGATTGGCAAGCATTGTGACCCGACTTTTCTCGCCCCAAAAATTTTGGAGATGCTAGTCCAGGAGTTGAACTTGCGGTAACTGGTGTAATAATCGAATACGCCGACCACTACACCCCACTTAATCTATTCCAATAATGCATTCGCCAATCGAAATGGGAAATCATTTTCCCTCTGTGCATCATTGAACTATTTAATTTGTTACATATCACCCATTGTGTATTTATTGATTATTCATACACCATAACAGACAATGTCTTTCACAAGGGTGACGTTTATGGCAATCAAAAACCGAACCCACATATGGTAACTCACCCTGGACGGGCCGTTCCATTTATTTGCTGGTAAAGTTTGACTTGACCACATGAATAATGCGCCCTCAATTGCCACATCTACAAAGGTATTGCGTTGAGTGGATTCTGGGAAACGGTGCTGCACATGCGCACTCGCATGCCCTGCGTGGGATATATGCGCAAACGGATTTAACTTCCTGGAAGTGTTTCGCACGTTTGCCGGTGACTATACGAAAATATTTAATTTTTCTGCTATTTAGTCGCGCTTTTCGGTATAATAATAAAACGACCAATAAATTCGGTAAGCTCGCATTTCGCACGCGCTATCTTCGTTTAATATTTTCATTGCTCCAACGGAGCTGGAGATCTGGAGAGCTCATTTCTCCATGTGCTTTCTGTTTGGTGCGATATCTGCGAAAGTCGCACGTTTCCGTTTGGCTCGAACGCGAGGCAATAAATTATATTTCGGTTTGGCAGTGGAAAACGTCGAACGGAAGTGGCACCCCCCTCCTCTTTCTCCCCGTCCATGTCTGACACAAATAAGTCCCTGAACTCAAGTCTGGGGCCGTACCGGATCCCAACCGGATTATTACACGGAAACTCGCCCAAACGGTGTGACCAGATTAAATGCTAATTTTCGATCACGAATCCAGGAAATCCCTACTACATAGGCATGATGCCTCCGGAAGCTGCATTTGAAATGGCGATAGGATGATTTATCCATTGATCTTGATAGTGCCACAATAACACTATAGATGGCGCTGCGTCTATACTTCTGGGTGGCGATTGTCGTCTTTTTTTATATTTCGGATAACTGTAGTGAATAACACTACAGGAGGTTATTGTACCCCTCGCGTCGCTGCGGCGATATATGATTATGTGTCTTGATTATGTGTCGTTGTTATTATTTTGATAACTTTTAGCCAGTTTTATTAACGAGATCGTAGTGACGATATTGTTGCTATATCTCGCAATCAAGTGTCCCAAAACTTGTGTCAGACAAAAATATTCAAAATTAATACCCTCATCACTACTTGAAACTCTTTCCTACAATAAAACTTGCAATATACAGTATTGCGTCTCAAAATGTAAGCAGTTGATGCTGCTTCTAATCCAGCTTTTGGATTTCATATTTTTCAAGAAAATAATCCCGCACCGCGGGGATTCCATTGAAAGTAGACCAACATTTTCTATGAACAGAAAATAACAATCGGACCACTTTCGGTAACCTTCTCCACGTGCATACGAGTTGCCCTTTAATTTATTTTCCCCGTATTTGGTTTTGCTATGTCGTTCGACTCGTTTCGAACAAGTTACCTAAATGTCACCGAAATGAGATTCGCTAGATCCACTGGAAGATACACGAGTGTGCCCCCTCCCGCAAACCTTCGCCACCACCCACACGTTCAAAAAATCTCATCGCCAACACCGACGTTTAACGTGCCAAAAGTTGCGCAACGGTCAAGGGTATGCGTATTTGGGGAGGGAGGGAGGGAGGAGGACGGGGCAACGGACGACGACAATTTCCGCTCGTGCGTGAAAATGCAGCCGTCCACCCCGTGTATTTGCGCTCGGTAATTTTGGTGTTTGGGTGTCCGCTCAGTCAGCTCGGCCATAGTCACGTGTGATAAGACGTGTGTGTGTGCCTGCTCGCGTTGTTGGGGGAGGGGAAGGAGGCAGAAAAAAAAGCGGTCAATCAGTTTTTGTCATCGTCGCGCAAGTGTCACTGCGGTCCACGTGAACGGGTTGAGCGAGCTAGGCACCACCACCGAGACACCCTTTAACTAATTGCTTCATCCACATCTAAACGCCTTGGCGAACGCTATACCCACGGTATTTAAGCGGACGAATATTTTAATATTCTGTTTCTCAACAGTCGAGAAACCTAATGAGTGCGAATACCACGAATAAGGGAGACGGCCTTGTTTCAATAATTTTGAAAGACGAGCGGAGAGTGGCGAACTCCAAATTTTTATTTTTTTTTATGCATTGAAGACCAGTCACAGTTGAGATTGTTAATACTAAGACAGTATTAACAATCTCAACCGAGACTGGTAGATATACAATAGATCCTGTCTGTTTAAAAAAATTGTTGACGTTGTGTCCAATAAAATCGTTTCCTGTTGTAGTATCAGTGTAGTTCAAACTACATTTTTCATAGTTATCTATTCCATTTTATTCGAGTTTGTCATTGCCTTTCTTTCTTTCGGACAGTGCTGTCAACTACAATTCCATGATTTGAAATTGCTCGTTTTATTAAAATCATTCTGCTATTTCATTTTCAAGCGCAAAAAATTCTGTCGTCAAACCTGAAGATTTGACTTTTTATTTGAAGCGACCATATTTAATATTTAGCAAATGTTTCGTATGACCCTTTTTAAGTCGTACGGCGATAGTTATCGCAACAATTTATTGTGCCTACACCATAAACCAAATTGCACTACTTTGTCCATCTACAGCCTGAATACTCGCACAGGCGTGGCCAATGCCAGTAACGTAAATTGTCCGTTATGTCCCCTCATATCACGTTGGCCCCTTTCAGTTGAGGCTGGGCTGGAATGTGTGCTACGCCCAGACACCGTTTTTCCTCCTATCGAAAAAGTACGTCACATTTTCGGTGACCGAATTATCCTCTATTCACCCTTCGATAATCGTATAAATTTATACCCCTTTGGCGGCGGCCTTGATAGCTAATGTGCTATACTGAGTATTCATTTATATGATGTAGTGCATTTAATTTAGTATATGTAGTGCATTTGTCCAGAACAAATCGTTTCTGTTGCGTAATATGGTTGTGTTTTACGATGTTCGAGACGGTCTCGTAGAGGAAGGAAAAAGGCGAATAGAGTGTATCGCATCTGATTGACCCGAGGTATTTAATCTGCGATAAAAGATCACCGACCACCTAGTAGATTGAACAATGAATTCAGATGCTTGATAACTATAAAGATAAAACAATGTTGCCTTGACAGCAACAAGTGCAAGGCGAGAGCAGTACAGCTGTGTTTGCAAGAATGTTAATTATTTCGATGTATATCTCGATCAAATATAATTGTTTTATCAATAATCTGATTGAAAAATGTAAATGCAAAGTAATGCGATCTTGTGGCCGACACATAAACTTGTCGCTTAATGCAGTTCTAATATGCCCAGTATAACATTACCAGACAAAAATTATTGCCTTAATTGCAATTTGTCATACTGTAAGCGGACACTTGCCGTAATATTGCTAATAGCTAATGTAAATTTTTTCAGGTCTGGCGCATAGAGCCCTGAAGCAAGCATAATTTATTATGATTTAGATTTTTTAATAAAAGGGAAATTCTCCTCACTAGTGACTAATTACTACAGGATATTCTCTTGTTGCTTAGGCTCAATATGTGAGGGGCACGTTCAGCAATCTGCGCACCCCAGTTCGGGGAGGCTTTGTTTATAATAAGCGCCGCTTCCCGCTATCCATTCTGGCAAGAGATCGATATAGGAAATATAATTTATCGATTGAAGGACACGCATCGACATCAACGCGGTTAGCCAGCTGTCGTGTGCGTTCTCGCCTTCGCATGGAAGGTTTAGTCGATTGCATATCGCATTATGTATGCCCTGTACATGTACTGCATACGCCTTAGTACGATCCATAAAAATGGCTTCCTGAAACCCCTTGACCAAAACAAAAAATGCTGCCCATATATTTGCTGGAGCTATCGTGTTGGGTTAAGCTCGAGTTGGGCTTTTCCGCAATACACCGGTGTATTGCTTGTTTTGCGTGGCGCTGATAGTGCTGCCCCTGCAATTTGCACACGTATCGAGTTGGGCTTTTCCGCAATACACCGGTGTATTGCTTGTTTTGCGTGGTGCTGATAGTGCTGTCCCTGCAATTTGCACACGATCGTTTGAACGGAGGGAATGGGTTAATTTTCGTATTTAAATCTAGGAAAAGATATATAATTATTTTGCTGTATGGTGTGGGTATGAAACGGGTAAAACGAAAAACAGTTCAACGAACTACATTGTAAGTTCGACTTTTGCTTCAATACGCTTTTCCTTGATGTATGCCGTATTTGAGATTGTGACAGTGGAACAGTCACGATCTCAAATTCTGAGATTCTGATCCTTAACTGGTCATTTGACACTCTGGCAGGTTTGCTTGCGGTTACATACTTTTTATTTTATTCCTGATCACTGTAATGAACATCACTACAGGATATTCTGTACTCCTCGTATCGCTATGACAATATGTGAGAGGCACATTTTCACGACTTTAACGCGATCTTGCGCCGTGAATCGAACTCTGGACCATCCGCTCTGCTGTCCATACCTACTGAGCTAGACGGATAGTTGTCTTGGTCTTATGAGGATACACGTGTCTATCCACGAAGGCCTCCCTATGAAACCACCATTGTCCACATATATAGTTGGCGAGCCAACAAAAAAAAATATCCTCGATATAAGAAAACTGAAGTAGAAAAGAATCTCTGTATTTCACGTGCCGAGCAAAACCCTCCATTTTCCATTCTTTTCGGTTCCCCCCATTGTCAAGAAACAGATGGAACATTTTTTTTTCTTCTGGCGCATCTCTCGCACTACATGTATTCTGTGCTCGCGGAGGAAATTGCCATCGTTCCAATACTCGCCATTCAATCTCCGTGTTCGATAACTTCATCTCTCCGCTACAGTTTATGTTGACGTTTATGTGGGTGTTGCTCGTGACAAATGATTTCACGTATAGAGCCAGCCCACTATATCGCTACAGCAACACATTTTGCGCCTCTTTTTTTTGCAAGAACCGGGTAAGTGGCAGTTGCGTCTGGAAGATTGGACACTTCAAGAAATATAAATCCTGATCATGGGATGAGAATTTGTTGACAAAACGACGCCAACTGTTATTGTGTGCTGACGGCTAATTCGAAAACTTTGAGAATTTTCGAACGGGAATTCGATTGGCGTAATATAGATCTATTGGAACATTTTTAAATGCTATCGGAAACGCTGTATATCGAGCGAACGTAATTTACGTCATCAATTTTTTTTTTCCCAATAAGAAGCTAGTTTGATAACATCTGATTTATGTTCGGTTCACTCAATCGATAAAACTGCATGGGCCGAAAATGAGAAATCATACAATATTTTACATGCAATTGCATATGAACTCTGCGCTTTATCGCTATGTGGCTCATTTTCCATCATTTGGCAGACGACTGCGTGCGCTTCATTAACTCAAACCACATTCGCCTCTAGAAACTTTGGAAAAGCTTGCTCCGCGACAGTAATTGAAGTATCGATCCGTTTCCTCAATGACTTAACCAACCGATTTTCCGAAACGTCACCGGGGGATCGACCAATAACCATCGTGCACATAAACCATAACATATACTTCGTGTGAGTGTTTATAAGAGCTCGTCTCTAGCTCACATAAGTATTTGGATATTATAAAAAAATCGTCGATAGTTAACGACGCCCCCATAGTAATTGACATAGCAACACTTGATGCGTTTAGTCAGGTTGCCCTTGCAGGCCGGGGCACGCTCACAGCAGCAACAATTCATCGCGTGTTGCTTCACCGATAATGTGCCGCCAACCAGATCCGTACATGCAGTGAGTCAGTCAGTGACGGCGTGTCAAACTGTCTGCTTTGCTTTGCATGCGCGTGCATCGATTTTTCGGATCGACGACGCGAACAATGTGTCCGCGGTCTACGCACGTTTTTGGTAGACGTGTTTGCCTCTCTCGCCAATCCAATATCGATCACAGATTGTGAAAGATGGGCGAGTGAGCGCGCGCGCCAAAGCAGTTTTGATGGTCGCGTCAATGCACGAATATTCGATCTTGAAAAATGTCGCTGCCGAGTTCCTCCGCCACCATCTTCACGTTTTGTACGACGCGAGACCACCTCTCAAACATGTACGAGTATTTCGACGCACTGGCTTTGATCCAGTCGCCCGAGTTGCTTAGCTTGCGTCAAATTTTGGGTCATTTTTGGTAATCGGATTAAACTAATGGTGCGTCGTGCTTTTTACAATTTTTGCCTATGCACGCATTCGTGATGTTATTGAGCATGGAATAGCCAGATCCCGAAGGCCGTGGTCAATGGAAAAATACAAAATTGTTACACCTTTTTAGAAGAAATGTTGCGATTTCTCAGTCGGGTGTTCAAGCAGACACTGCCGATTGAAATCGATACGCCGTCTGCGATTTTGGTCATTCCGAACCAATTACATGTATTTTTTATATATTCTTGATTACTGTAGTGAATATCACTACATAATATTCTGTAGCCCTCGTATCGGTATTGGCAATATGTGCGGAGCACATTTTTATCCCCAGAATCGAATAAACGGGGAGCCTGCGCCGGGAATCGAACCCTGGACCGCCCACACTGCAGTTGGTTGCAATACCCACTGGGCTAGACGAGTCGTACAATTCTTCAAAAGAAAAAAAATATACATATATATATATAAATTATCCGATTATTGCTGATACACGATAAATAATTGAAACATTTTGTTTCTATTTTTTTCAAAATTGCTGTACCGGATTTATATAGCTGCTACTAAAAACTATCAGATATTGTATGGGCAAAAACTTGCAGATGGGTTGGAAGCCAGGCCCATAAAATACAAGATTGTGCCGGTACATCAACATAAGGGAAGACCATCCCTATTTTATGATATTCGTCTATCGATTGTGGTATTGTGCGCGTCCTATATGAAAGACTGCGGAAATGGTGCTACTTCCAACACCGCCCCCTTCCCCTCCCCTCCCCTCCCCTCCTCTCTCCACAGAAGGATTCCATCCACTCTTTTTTGAATTTCTGTCCATTCTTCACATTCCTGGTGCACCACTCGGAAAATGTTGAATTCTTCCCTATCTCTTGTGCACAATCAATAGACTCCTCCTGTATGCATCTCCAGAAACCTAATCGTTCAATATCGTCGAAAGTTTCGTGTGATGTTTGAAAGTTCTTCGCCACGCATACGCGTTTATAGCCCATTCAAATTCACCAAAAGAGCATTGATATAATCGCACCTGCATGAACCAATGATCAGTGATCAACCCCCCTCCTTCCCCCCACAGACTGCATCAGATGGTGGAAGCGGTTCTTGGCAATGATGGACATCCGATGAACACCACACCTTTCATATTTTTTTTGGTTTTATTGAAGAATTGGTTCGGAATAGTTCCATTGGATTAGCCGTTAAAATTATACATGTATGCTGCGACAGCGAATGTCTTTTTTGGGGAGACGTTTTTATCAGTCGCAAAGTACTGCATTGTCTATTGTTTTATACACTTAATGTCCTTCGTTTTTTTGTAAAAATATGATTCCGATCCTTTCCAATTGCTGCATTTCTTTCTTTTGTATCAGTCTTTCTTATGCACTCGCCAATTTCGCTTCTCCGCAATTCCCCAGTTGCATATGCGGCTGCCATATTTCTTCAACAAATTGACTTCAATTGGGAGAACCAGCCTTGACTCCTTGGAGAGCGATTACCTGCCTAATTGGGGGAAACGCCATTTTGTGCGAGCATTGGGGGGCGCAAACTATGCAACAAATTTGTCACCGATATTGCAGTGGATATCTGTTGCGCCATCTGTTGCTAATATTCTTTCTGGTTACGATTCCGAACCAATCAAATCAAAGCAATTGCTAATGCTTTTGTCGATTGACAAATATAATTATAGATTTTACCATCGCTTGCTAACGCAATAGTTGATCAGGTCATGCGACTGTTTATCTGGAACCTAGAGAACGCCGTTAGCTGTTATGCACAGAAATTATAGAGGAAAGCGAGCCAAACCAACACGTGCTAGCTTTGAAATTCCTTATAGAAAAGAAGAAAAAAACAACATTAATGATGAAACAGCGGGAATCGACGATGCGCCAAACATCATCAATCTATATACCTGGCCACCTATTTTGCTCCCGTGGTTACGGCAACGTTTGTCTACCCTCTCGCCTCGTTCAAATTACCACAACCAAACGTCAATGCACTTGTTAAAGGGGGAAATATGGCGGCACAAGGCATTCGAACGCACCGACCTAGGGGGAGCCACTATCTAAGCAGTCCATCTAGAACTTCCAAAGTCGTGCATGCAGTAAAATAAAAAAGCATCCCCAAACTTGACGAAAAAAATGGAAGAGATCTTCCTTGGATCGATCGTCGGCCACTTTCGCGTTGAAAATCGTTTTTCAATTAGAATTTACAGCGTGGCGCCTAACGACCAAGATACCACGGCGCATGCGCGCATCTGTGTGTTACGTATATGATGGAGGGAGGTGGGTCAATGACCCCGTGTGCCCGCTATAACTGCGCCTTGGCGAACCTGTGGCCCACGTGGGTGATTCAGATGCGCCTTGACCGGATGGGTCAGCGCGCCAATAAGCTATTTTCGGGACGCGACGAAATTGGAAAGTTCGATCACAACTTGTATCACATTTAAAAAGCATCCACGTAGATTTTTTTTTGTTCCAAGTATTTTATTTTTTTATTCCTGATCACTGCAGTGAAATCACAACAGGAGATCTGCACCCTTCGTATGGCTTTGGCAATATATGAGGGGCACATTTTCACCAGTAACTCGGAATCGAATAAACGAGAGCCCGCGCCGGGAATCGAACCCGGGACCGCAGTCTGTTGCAATACCGACTGGGATTAAAGGGTCGTACCTTTATTTGCGGTTTTTTGTTCAACCGTGGGTGATGGAACTTAAGGTTTCAATCAAATGTTCCGGGCGCGTTAAGAAATCATTCCCTAACGAGATTCCTCGCTACGATAAGCAGGTACAATAGACGGGCGTCAGCCAAACGACTTGATTGCTTCGCCGTGATCGGATAAAAAGGAATGCAGATAAAGATAGAGGCACGCGCGAGCAAGACGTGTTCGAAATATTTGAGTTTTCTGCGGCGGCACCCTGTCAGGAATTTCCACGACGGCGCGAGCGGATGGAATATTTTTCCTGTTCGTATAAACTCGTTTGAAACGCAGTCTGGAACTTTGCGAAGACGAACAGCGAAATATTCCAACCTTACCAAATGGGTTGCGTTGGCAAAGTCCATCGGCGTGCGAAATATTTTATTATTTAGAATGTATCTTAAATATAATTTTTTTCAACAACATCAATGAATAATAGCTATGTACCACTCGAATAAACTAGAACCTGCATCGGAAAGCGAACCCGGGACCGCCCGCACCGCTGTCAGTTGCTCGCAATACCGTCTGGTCTAGACGGTGGTAATTACCAATTTTTATTTTGCCGTAATTCAGTACGTTTAGCCGACCCGGATATTCATTTTAGCATTTCCCAACTGTAATTTTTTTTTTAAAAACTACTAAACTTGTGAGTCAACACAGTTTCCTCATAGGAAACCGTTGGGTTACGAGAGAAAATAAGGAAATAAGCGAGAAATGAAACTCGCAGAACCTATATAGCTGCAGGAAAAGGAGAAAAGGTGGTGACACGACGTAAAGTCAAGTCGGTCGTGTTCATGTGACTACCACATGGCAAGGGGTTGTTTGTCGAGTTTGTAGCTCTCCTTCCCTCTCCCCAGCTGCACAACCAGTTAATTGCCTTGTTAATTGCCAGCCATTATTCCTTGCCACCCCCAGCCCCACTCCTACACACATGCGTCGACCAAAATAATGACTGGAAGGACGTAAAAAGACGCAGAAACTTATCTGGTGCACCGTTCGTTATTGTTAGCGAGCAGTTTCTTGACTTCAATGGGGCTTGAAATCACCAATTAAAGAAAAGAAAATTGGAGCCGATTCAGAGTTTCGCCGCTGGATGTCACGCCACTACGGCGAACCAAACACGGCATAAACAACTATATTCTTCATTAGTCTCTAAATTCAGTTCGATTAAATAAGCTTGGCTGCGCGCAATTGGCAGTTGTCCAGGATTCTCTGCAGTTTCCACGTCAACCATTAAGGAACTGGCGTTTCAGTTGCCCAATGAGTCTTAAATTGATTGTCTTGGCCAATCCAAATGCTACGTAAACATCAATATAATTTTTTTTTGCGGGAAAAACACACAAGGTAACTTGAGAAAGGATAAAAACATAAACGATTAGTGGCAGCGCCTATTTTATACAAAAAGGCAAAAATTATATTCATACTATTTCATAAAGGTAGCGATACTCTACGTCGTCGAATCTACCGAATTGATGAGCACTTGTCCATGACGTCATCATGACTATGAAACATCATGACTATGAAACGTCTCAACGGAACACAACAAGCGAAACTCTGTGTTTTGTCTAAAGTTTCGGTGACAATTTCATACTATACTTTTTTTTGTGACTAAGCACGTACCGTATGTGCTATTTTTTAAAATAAACAGCTACGTGTTATTTTTTATTTAATTTTTCCGAACAGTGGACGAATACGCATTTGGTATTTCTTCAGTCGGATGATCTAATGTCTTACCACAATCGTACGTGTCACCAGTCCAAAATTTTGACCCTGGCCAGTAGAATCCATCCCCAGCGCAGTGTACAATTTACCAAAAAAAAAAATAGCGGGGGGGGGGAGGCACGATATGGGAGTCTGGCCACAAAAGTGGGGTGGGGGGGTTTAAACCCCCCTGACCCCCACGGCAAATCGAATACTGCACCAGCGGGATCAGATTTGTTCCTACACCACCCAATGCTTACGTCGCCATAGCTGATAACTTTGTTTGTCAGCAATTAGTTTCCATAACCAATTCGAATTAATTTACGTCCGTACATCCAATTAAATCCTCCATCAATGTCTACCCACCACTACCATTTTGCGCCTTCGACGGTTTAGCCCGGAAACAGCCTGGCAGCGCTGTTAACCAATTTAGGAAAGCGGAAAGAAGATTGTGGAAAAGCATTGAAAGCGGAAGTGAGAGATTGGCAAAGGGTGCGATGAGGAAGTGTGTGTTTGTGTGTGCTCGCGGAATGCTGCGCCAAAATTCATTCATTCATTATCCCGTCTATGTTTACGTGAAGCGACGCGGTGCGGCCCAAAATCTAAATTCAAATAAATCCTGTTAAAATGTTGCGAGCTCATTATACGTTGTATTTGCCGAGCGTGCCACTACATAGCCGGGGGTCACATGTTCGAAGATTTCCTTTTACCCGGCTTACAATAATGGGAAACGAGAAAGCAATTTTGGCGAAAACTTCTCAAAAAGTGTATCGCCAAGACCCCCCCCCCCTCCCTGTAACGTTTCAACCAAAAATAGTTAGGTACTCAATTGGCGCTGCGCTTTTTCACCAGATGGCGCTCTTGCTGGTCAATGCGAAGTTGAATACAAATCAACCACAAGTGATTACTTATTGTAAAATGCATCAGAATGCACGACAAAATAAAATTAAAAAAAACCCAACACTACCGGTAATACTGTCTGGAATTGAAATTGCGGAAAAGTTTTGATTTTGCAGGCAGACAAGTTTCTTCTCATCGTAACAATTATTGGAAATGTCACGTTCAGCCATAATAGTTGGTTCTTGTTGGGTTGATTAATTAAGCTACGTATAGAGATTGTTTTTCGCTCTAACTCAGGTTTAATATCTATTGAGAGGGACTGGGTCCGGTGCAGCGCCGGGAATGAGACGAACAGGGTTTTGGCAAACCCTCCAAAAAAACAGGATACAAGGCCAT
>JAUJYS010002439.1:0-14804 GCA_033995665.1 Melogona broelemanni
GGGAGGGGTCAAGACGAGGTGTGTAAGACAAAGATTTCCTCGGCAGAACGACTTCGCCAAGAAAGTGATAGCAAACAACCAAGTCGTGGTCCTCGCATTACCGGTGCCTTGAATAACATTAGCAGCACGGGACCACGATTCGTTAATCTTCGGGTCATGACGTGATAGCTTTTTCGAACCACGCCACCACCATCACCACCACCACCACCACCTCAATTTACTCCTTGTGCCACGCTATCCCTTCGGTCTTCCTGCGGAGGGACGTTCACAAATGAGCTCACTTTATTTTTTCCATCAGACGATCAATCACGCGTACCAATCCCCCACCCCTCCACCAACCACCCTCCACTTCAACCGTGCGCCATCCAAACCCCTGCAAACAAAGATATTCAAGTAAAAATATCAAATGAAACAATTGCGAAAACTAAACAGCAAATATTTGCCTAAAAAAATCTATCCTCCTGTGATCCACTTCTCGGAAGACTGAATTTCTTGAAAGATTCAACGATAAATCTTGAAAAATAAAGAATCCTTGACCAGGGATGGATAAATCTTGATGGAAAATTTTTCGCCTAAAAATGCATTGGAACGGTGTTACTTTTCTGATTAAATGAAGAAAATCCGAAAGAAAAGGAATGTGAATTGATTTTTTAAAATTAACGCATTTACCATCCGTCATCAACCACGAGAATTTGAAGTATCAATACACGAAAAATATAATTTCGTTATTAATATACTGATACTCGTAGGTTTTTATGAATCACTATATTCCATATATCAGAGAGACGTAATTAAGGGGGACATTTCGTTCGACCAATGTGAATAAACTGCAAAACGTTGTAGTAATAAAATGAAGAAAATTAGGATGTTTCAGAACCAATCGGGCGAATTGACACCAACTCTCTGAAGCTTGCGGGAAATATATGCAAACTTGTCTCTAAACCGGTCCCCGATTTTGTGTGCTCAGCTCTGTCTCAAAATGCGAGCATAGTTGCATATAAATTAATAAAATTGTTTAATTACAATTATTATTACCGTAATGCATTTCATGTCATCGCTAAATGGGACACCTATTTTGAGATACCTTGCACATGTCAAATTTTACCATATTATTTATACGGGTATGTATTGTCTTTTGTAAAAATAGTGTTAATATCTGTTTTATTTACATAACTTTTAGATTTAGGATACTCATATACTAATTGTTAATTCCATTATCTCGTTTGAAAAGAAATTTTAAAGTAGTAAAGTAGTTGTGTCTAACGGATTGTGCCTTTAAATTTTCTATGTAAAGTGTAGTTATTAAACACATAAAGCCAATTAATGTAAAATTTAATTTGACTCAATTTCTCATTTCGCGACAATTGTGCATTTTTAATTTGCAAATTTCAAATAAATTACCTCAAAAGGCAAAACAAATTAAACAAATTATCGACAAAAATGTCTAGAACAATTTTTAAAAAATGGTAAAACGTTTTTTTTCTTTCTGAAAATGTAGATATTAATTTTACCAGAATGTGCGAATATTCACTATTCGCACAATACGGATTACATACATGTAAATCTAAACGTTTGGTTAATTGCAGGGCAACTCTCCAACAAATGTTACTCTGCAGCCGCATGTCACCTTTCACCTATACCTCCCAACTCCCACTCACCCTCACCCATTTCTCTCATTTTCCCGTCTCTCCGTGGATCCCGGCGCGTGAATGACATGCAGGTAAAATGAAATGATTGGAACTGACTTGATCACACACGCGCTGTCTGTACGCTGACACCTCCTCTGACACCAGAGACCCTGGCGGGCGGAATGACGACTTGGCCTGAATATTTGTTTCCATCGCGTGGATGTCTCGCTGCTGGGACGTTGTTATTTCAAAATATATGAATGGCTAGAGCCCAAGCTGTATGCGGTTTTAAGAAGCTAATGACTTCAAGCTATCCGAAATACCAAATGAAGTAATTCGTTAAAGCTGCGCGATTAGTGTTAACTCCTTGCCGGAATTATTGTTTTGAGCGAGCGCCATCTAGCGAGCATCTCATTAAATAGTTGAATAGTTCACCTCAGACAACATGATGGATAATATGGCTTGTAGTGTTATTCTTTATAATAAAACTGAGTTTCCGCCATATTTTATGTGCACAAAAACCTGAATCCGCACTGCAACGCCTCTGTGACGTAGAGACCATGCTGTGACGTCATGATTGTAGCAGTACTCGAAGGAAACCTGCGAAAGTCCTGCCTGTCATCATTGTTCATAGGGAAAAAGTTCATGGGAAAAAAATGCAAATTTTGCAAACGGGATTGATCTTTATAAAATGAAAAGCTGACTATCCCGAACAGTGTTCTAGCAATTATTGCTCCTTGGCTTATAGTATCTCTTTATCATACAACTTGTAGACATTTTACATGTACTGTAAGTGGGATTGTTTTTCTTTCTCGAGTAACTAGTCATCAGTCGTTTGTCAGGTGACGCGCCTTGCCTTGGTCGTAAAGCTCTGCGTGTAGTAATCTCGTGTGATTCGCTATCACCGCATACTCTATTCAGTATTAATGGGCGACTGGGGTCGCGAGCAATCTCGTTTACAATTCGGATCTCCGGATTGTTGAATATCGAATTTTTTTATTGTAGCCGTGCGATGTCTTAATAGCAATTAATCGGCGGATGGCGATTGGGGCCTGGCGCCACCTCGCGGGCTACCGCGTAAACAAATTATTAAAATAGTTAAACGGCTTTATCCATTTCAAATTCGATCAGTAAATATCAATTGAGATTATTATCTAAGCGTCAATCTCCTTGGACTTAATTAATCGGGGCGAGCGGACTTTTTTCCACCAACCATTTTTATGTTTCATCCTTCGCATAAACATAAAAATGGTTGGTGGAAAAAATAATGCCGTTTTGACGTCGCGCTTCGATGCAGCATTGGAACAGTTTGGGGAATGATTTTACAACCGTTCATTTCCGGTTTCCGCTAAACTGCAATTTATTTTATTTTTTTACTCCCATACAGAGCATCTCCTTTTTAGAGCGCGCCTCGCAAACAGTCAATAGTTATGTGCATAATCGGGGACAGGCGAAATTAAGCTCTCAACTATTACTCAAGATCATATGTCAAGCTGCACGGCATGATTACCCAAATCTGTGTCCAACAGCGAATATTTCAAATCCAACAAAATATTTTTTTTTTTATGAAATTAACCCGTAACGAAAGTACAATTACACGCCCTCTAAAGATCATGAGTCTCCTCATAAGACTTCCATTAATTTTAGACATTTATTTTTTTGGTACTACATGCATTTTGGTCCACATCAACATTTCGAACGGGATATCGAACGTGATTGAATTTGAATCACAAGACGTATGTGAAAATCCATTAGGTACGAGGGTTGCTTTTCTAGTGAAAACTTCTTTGCGACAGTCATGCCCAAACCACAGCAGTGTAAAGGTCTATACACTATTGGGTACATATGAAAAAAAATATATCTCCAACGCTCCTATGCATATTTGCATTGAGAGTGGTTAAATTCTGTACGGCTGCATTTACATCCACATGAATGCATGTGGTGCCAACAACTTCTTCAATTCATTTTAAAGATGCGCCGAGCCTTTTCAAAGTAAGATAACCGATGACGTTTTTAGCTATAGCGTTGAATTTGTTCATATATCCTCCTCAGGCCCTCTGACCCCCATGCAAACTGCCGTCAAATCTAACTGTACAGTATTTAAGATATTTAACGTACTCAGTAATTATACCATATTTTACCATAAAAATGTTTGCATTCTCACAAAATGTCTTCCTGATCGCATTTGGGTAGGAACGGAATGGAAAGTTTCCGCTCCTAGGAACTGGTTCCTTTTTTAAGGAACGTAGGAACGCCTGGGTTCCTTTTTATTTTTGACAAAGGGGAACGGGAACTGGTTCCTATTTTCATGGGAGGAACGGGAACGAGAACTGGTTCCTTTTCAAAAGGAATATACCCAACTGTGGACCCTGTTCAACGCCAAAGATATTTTTGTTATATTTAGCATAGGAATAGGATCTATCGTAAACCATGCAGTACTCGTACTATGCAGGTAAAATATGAAGGAGGAACGTGAAGTAACCAGTTCCGAGGTCTCATGAGATTTCAAACATGCAGTATTCAGCATCTGTGCAGTGCGCCAGTCAAATAACATATGTCGTTGCCCAACAATTTCTATTATTTAAATGAAATGTTAATGTGCTTTTTTTTTGCACCTGCACCCCTCAGAATGCTCTTTGTTGGTCCTCGCGAGACGGACAAGTTGGTTCTCTCGCTCGCTTACTTGCTTGCTCGCGCAGCCGCACGGTCCGGCTAATAATAATCTCACACCGCGTTTATTGTGTACACAAATTCTGTATATCCCGACGGCGTAAATCCCGAACCGTGTTTTCACACGTGGCCCAAAAGGTTTTTCTAAACTATTCTTTCCCATGGCTCGGAAATTGTAGATGTGTGTGCATCTCCACAATGTATAAACACGCGGTGAAGAAAATGTGTAATGAGTTCCGCTAGGCGGAGCCGTTTACGCGATGCCTACTGCTGCCCATGCACGATCGATTGAGTGGATTGCAGTACCGCAGTTTGACAGTGGAGGGCGCCACATGCCGCGAAGGGTTTTTGATGCTCACGATCGATCGCGTTGAAGGCCCGGTGCAAGCGATTCAACAATACTGCGCTCAGGAACTAAGTACTAAGTTCCATTGAATTTCAAATAAATAGTTCTGGACTCTTATTTAGTCATAGGCGTGATTACTGTGGCAGAAATACGTGTACATTTTTTAGAATAAATTTTCTCGTGCAGCTGTCTGATAGGATGATTTTTCCGCCAATAAATCACGCCGTGAAAGGTTTAATCGTTACAGTTGACAATTATTTCAAAATCTTAAACTTTTGGTTTGATTTGTCAGCAATTGTCTATCATGTAAATATTATCTGTTGAAACTCATTTTATAATTTAACACAACTAAATTATAAAACTACAAACTATAAACAATTAAATCATGCAAGTACCATATCCAGTATGACGAATATGCTCTAGTATTCATGTTTTAGTATTTATTAATGACAGAATATTCGTTGACATTTTAATAATATATAGAAGAAATGCAATTATTCACAGATAACTCATAAATAATGCAAATATTTTTCCTCTCCCAGTAACTGACAATAACGGCAATCTGGTTTTTAGTTGAGAACAAAAAATATTTGCAAAAATAAAATCAGGCCTAAATTATTGTTCTTTTCTAACGCATAGATTGCACTGGGCATTGGAAATCCCCTCAAAATTATAAGTGAAAACAGAAGTTTTCACATTTTCTCTGGACTTCTCGTAATGCTTTAGCACTTAGCTTTAAATATTTTAGTTATCACTGAAAGACGATATGCATTGCACTATTTGTGAAAACTAAATTCTACATGGGTTCGCTTTTAAAGAAATGTGAACTTTCTTAATCTAGAATACAACTTAAAGGTTTTTTTTTTTTTCTTAAGCTAGAATATTCGTAAAGGTTATCGTCAAGCTATCACCAAATTAAAAGAAAGGATCATTTGTAAATTTTTAAATACTAAATTCATTTTTAAATACTAAATTCATTTTTAAATACTAAATTCCACATGATTTGCTTTAAAAAAAATATGAACTTTCTAAAAGCAGGAATATAACTCATTTTGGCGGCAACTTCAACTTGTTCACTGCATAACGTTCGTATAAGGTTATGAGCTTTCTACAGTATATTGTAAATTGGATGACTGCGGCAGTTTCACTTCAGATTATCGAAACATCGAAAGTCAGTTCATTTATGTCTACTACGCACGCGCATGTCTACGCGAACCATATACGAAGAGATAGATGAAATGACAAGTTATCCAATTTCCATTCCCCATCAGCATAGTTTTAACAATGCTCGTGTCTTGAAACTAATTGTGCCGACTGATTACCGGTTACTCGATCCTCTTGTGCAGCGCTGTCCTATGTAATTGGCGAAATTTTCCTACAACTAAACAAGAGCCTATTTTCGGCTAAAACATCGGTAACGAGATACGTTATTGGCGTGGCCTGGATGCTGGCAACTAACTAAATGATGAAACCAAACTCTTTCTGCTTGGATCCATACTTTTGTTGTTGGCTGGCTCCAGCTGGCTCGATGTACATAATTTTAGGGGGAGCAATAATTTCAGAATTTCTTATGAAGCTATGAGATATAAGGACATGTCGAATAGTTAAGGTGCGGGTTAACTGCTGCTCGTTTCCGTTGAACTTTTAAGTTGAATTTATCTTTGAAATTCGTATTTTAGGAGTTTTTATTTTTTATCCTAATTGTGTCACTAATATTTAATGCGTACTTCTTTCTCAACTTTCGTAATTCAAATTTTTTGTTCAAAGTAGTTCGTAATTTTGAAAATTTGAAAGATAAGGTCGTGAATATCAGAACTTGTTTCAATTGAGTTGTAAATGTCTTCAAAGAGGAAAAATTCCGTCTACACCGCGATCCAAAAGTTTGAGAACCTTCAGCAGTAGCTCTATAGGTCAGCTATAAATGGCCGGATTGTTATGAAATTTGGCACAGATATGGAGTAAATCATTGCACACCTTTGAGCTATATCATTTTTTGTTAAAAAAATTAAGAAATTTGAGCGAAATGATGTTGAAATTTGATGGAAAAAAAAACCATGCAGTGGGCGCCAGTTTCTCTAAAGAAATATTGAGTAGTCAGTTGTCACTGAATGATTGTAGATAATGAATTTGGAAAAAGTGACAGTATTTAGAAACACTTTGTCGGTATTTGTCTTCTACCGACATTCAGTGACAATAATGAATTATTGCTGAAAGTTTATTCCAAAAAAAAAAAATAATTATTCAGTAGTTTTCTTCCCTTGCCTCTTCCAGGGTCAATATTTTTTTTTAGTGAAATTGTACAGGTATTTCAGAATATAATTATTAAGTAATTGTTCTTCTCCCCTCCCATTCCCATGTATCAATTATTTAATAATTGATAATTGATACATCAGAGGTGCGGCCTCCGTGGTTCAGTGCCTATGGTTATAGACTCTTAAGCGGATGGTCCCGGGTTCGATTCCCGGCGCAGGCTTTCGTTTATTCGATTCTGTGGTACTGGAATGTGCCCCTCATATATCGCTACAGCGACGCGAGGAGTACAATAACCTCCTATAGTGTTATTCACTACAGTGATCCGGAATAAAAAATAAATAAATAAAAATAATAATAATAATTCGAACAAACACTGTGCATGTAGTGCACTGTGCATTGTGCACTGTGCATGTAGCACTCACATTTTGCAGTAGTAATATTGACAAAAATTCAAACAACATTTGAATTTTTGTCAATATTACAAAGAAATAAAGTGCGTCATTTTTATGGTCATGCGACAAATACATGATATACATAACCTTGGTACACCATAAACACTATAGCATACTTCCATTGATTCGTTTACTCAAACAAGCCTACACGAGCATGAACACGTTCATGTACTCAATTCCTACGCGCTTGTTCATCGCCCGTGGTCTCTCTTTTGTTCTATGTGCTCATTGAATGAGTGGGATAAATTGGGACAAGGATTAAATCTAATTAAGCGCTGTACATTTAAGTGTTTGCATATCAGGCATTGAGGACTCCCCCGTATTGTCGAAGTTGGTCGTATTCAATTACTCGCTGCAGACTTAATGGCGCTTATATTCGCAGTCTTCTTTATGTTCGCTCCTATCACCACGTCACTCACATTTTGCAGTAGTGTTTTTTATCAGTGTCTCATGGCATCCACTCAGCATCAGGCTTATTTTCCTCATCCCTGGTTCCCCACGGGCCCCACCCCAATGCTATCCCTAACACGTGTGATCATTGTTTGATCTACATTAAAAATATTATCTTAAAATGTATGGGAGAGGTAATTGAGCACGTCATTTTTGAATGGAATTACGTATTGTAAAGTTTTTATATTAAGAACACTATAAACTGATGCGTTTCGAAAATTTGGGAAAATTTCGGGAAATAAATAAGGCACTCGATGCACACAGTTCCGAAAAGTTCGGTAAACTAAGGTTGCAAAATTCGATATACTCCTACTACTAACTAATCAATGTGTAATTTGATTTGACTTACCAAAACATTATTTTGCGATCCTATACTGATGGCGCACGCACAAAATTGTTTAAAAAATATTTTGTTACATCTTAAATTATTTAGAGAACATTGGAGGAATTAAATTTGAGAACAGTGTTCGTATGAATAAACGTATGTTTACTTTTTCAGGTATTTTTAGACAATAAATATTTCTATGCCAATCTACTGTTGCCCGATATCGCCGTCCAATCTTCGAAAGTAAATACAACTTGTAATTCCTTTTCCCAAAAGACATTCATGGGAATTTAACCAACTGTTTCCGAGCAGTACATCTACTCGGATATTTTTTTAATAAAATTGCATATTTGTACAGCAATGTATTGTTGTCCGATATCGCCGTTCATTCTTTAAAAGTATTTTATTATTTTGCCCGAAAGATATTCATGGTTATGTAATCATCTGCTTCAGAGCAGTTCAGATACTCAGATAAGAAATGATTGCCGCAATGCGCAGCTAACGCAACGGTTTTCATAGGGGTTTGCGTTACGCGACATGCTTCAAAAGAGCCTCCGGCATTGCCGCGTTCTGGGGAGGGGCCCTCTCGCGCGCATTGGACCCGACGCTTTTCAGGACTTGCGCGTATAAGGGCCCCTTCCTTCGGCTCCCATAAGGTCGTTACATGCCAAGGGACTGCGTGTCGAGCGGCATTTGCGTGACACGTACTGTGTACACTGAATAGACGACGCGTTGCAACGCATTTGACGCTTTCGGACAAATCCAATTTCACTTCAATGCGCCGGAGTGCTTTTTGTCCTAATCAATTGACTCTGCACGGACGAATGACTGCATCGTAACCCGCCTCCTCCACTACTACCCTTATATACGTTGCCTATACGTTGGATAGATATTGCCAAACAAAAGCGATATTCGGTTACACCCAACACACTTCAACTCCATCCAGGCACATTCGATTCTCTTTCTCACATTCCGGCTTCTCCTCCCCCTCTCCTCCCGCACTTCATAATTTCCCCACCCCAATTTCAGATTCCACACTAACACACTATGGCCGGGACATCGCGTCTTTTCAAATCAGCGAACGCGTTGTGGCAGCAAACTTTTTCGGATATCCACAAATTTAAGGAAATGTGTAGTCGAACGGGGAAAACAATGAGTGCCACACGCAACTCCTCGAATGTACAGTATGTACACAGTATAACTACAATTTAGTTTTCGTTACAGAACTATAAATTTGCTCCTGTCAAAGAAGAAAATCACTTCGTTTTAATGGTTTACTCACACGCGGGTTGGATTGTAAAGATTTTATTCGATTGGGTTCTCTTCAGTAAGATCGATTGTATTCGAGCACAAATCTTGGTTATTCTTGAAACCTCCCCCGCCCCATTTTCATATTCGAAAAGTGAGTCCTGTTCGTTCGATTGGCAAACAGTTTATTTAACTGACAAAGTATTTCAAAGTATAACGGCAAAGTATATATCAAACATGAATTGCACACGTTTTACAAATTGACGACAATGATTTACTCGTATTTGTTCGTAAAAGGCAGCCACGCATTCTGAACTCTTAACACCGTAGTTCAAAGTACCGGTACATATATATTTCTATTAAAATCGGTATATATCGGTATTTAATCAAAGATAAGCAAGGTTTAACAATAGGTTTCAATCTATAATTAAATCTAATAAACATAATTTTTTTATTTTGCAAAAAATTCAAATTATATTACAAAATTATAGATTTGGGCAAAGAAAAATGTCAACCACATGAAAGTGCAATTTTCTTTTAATACAAAATTGATACCGAAAAAATTAAAAACACAAGACCAGGTTAGCTCCTTCCATTATCACTCCAATCGCTCAAGATAAGAAAATTGAACAATATGACAATGCAACTCGTAAGCAACATTTTTACCTGTAATGAATAGATATTTGAAATAGTCTAGACAATGTGATATTACTGAGCGTGGCTGCTCCAAAAACTCAAGGTGACGCATTCTTTGAATAAAATTCAGTAATCATATGAGTAAAAAAAATATATTTAACTTGCTGAGACGATTCTTGAAAACACAACTGAGCAAAATTAATTTCCCTGAAAATTTTAGTTTGTGAATGTCAATCAAAATTTCAAATAGCCACCCAAATTGCTAGCGACGCGTATCAAGACAGCAAGTCCTCAACTTGATGGGGTGACCCGGACATACACGCAGAATGTACACAAGAGGTGAACTATGCGTCAACAATGTTGGCAAAAGGCAAACATGCCGGGAAAATACCTACTCGTAGGTGTGTATGTATATATTGCACTTGATATATACCCTGCAGCCCAGGGCCGTTGCCGTCTCGAGTCTCAACGCATAGAAGCTCGTACCCATGGTGGTATACAGTACATACGATTACACGTGTGTGCGTAGATATAATATTTTGGATAGGGCGATTTTTTTTTAGGGTACCGTGGCAAATTGCCCAGGGCACTCCTTCGTGTTGGAGGCATAGTCGATATTCTGAAACTATTTCACAACGAATATGTTTAGCTAAATTTCTAATTACTCAAGAATGGAGCCCAACACAAATTCGTTTTTACTAAGTACCTAAGTACTAAGTACCAATTACACTAAAGCGCACGCAGTCGCTTTGCTACAATTTATTTATAATGGGATCATTCCTCTCACTGAACATCAGTGCAGGAGATTCTGTGTTCCTCGTGTTGCTTAGGCAATGTCCGAGGGGCACATTTTCACAGTACCAAGGATCGAATAAACAAGTGTTCGCGCCTGGAGCTGTTGCAAAATCAAACTGGGTTAGACGGATAAATAAAAATGAAAAAAGGAAGATAAAAAAAACTTATGTTAACGTGCTGGAACTGACACTTGTTTCTTTACGAAAAGGTGCTGTATAGATGTGTATGTTGTATAGATTTTGCAAGAGCTAATGTCATTTGTACAAATAAATAAAATCCAAGGAAAATTCTAAATACGCCGTTGTAGCTATTACACTACTAGCAGACCCACAAGATAGCTTACAATAATAAACGTGAAAGGCCCTGCGATTGCCATAGAAGTTCATTTTAGAATCATATTTTATTTCGCCGTATTATATTCGTTTTTTTATTTTCAAACAAAAAAGTAATTCACAAGAGAAAATCAGTCCTGTAAACATAGCTCTAATGACCGAAGTAGGGACGCCATCTTGGCATTTTTGACCTGGGCGTCACTTTCACTAAAAAAAAGTCCCAGTACAGCTGAGAGATCAACGAGAGCGCCAAAGGTGTACGGCTGAATATACTAGAAAAACTGCTTAGCCGGGCTGGCATCACTTAGCAAATAAAAAATGACTCTCTGTTTGACTATCCCTATAGTTGATCAAGAGGATTTTGGATGATGCTTGACGAGTCTGCTGAAGACGCAGGCAAGCAGGCGTGCGTAGCTGTGCAGCGCCAAGTACTAGATCTCGCTGTATAACCTCATCATGACACACGCATTTTCTCTCATTTTCCACAAAAAAATAACAAACTCAAATAGTCATTTCCGTCGTCATGGTAGAAGAATGTGTACCATGTGTGTAAAACGACTCATCCAAAATAGACATAATTCCCAGCAGCAGTTCTGTTGAAAACGGATGCGTGAGATGATTTTTTGCCGTGAAACAAAAACTATTCAACGGGAATAAATATCGTTGTTATCTCACACCGCGGTTTCATGCAAGGAACCTACGTGGGGTATCCAAAGAAATGCAAGGTGTAGAGAGTCACAAACAATTCGATAGCCATAAGCAACTAAAATTGTCAATGGTCACACCATCACACGGAAAGGAATAGGCTTATAATTTCACACCATTACACGAAAAGGAATGAGTGAGCGCCATCTAGCGAAATAATTACGCAACCTACTTTTTATCGCGATGAGGGGCCTCATGGCAACGCCATATGGTTTCCTTGGCCATTGAAGCAGTTGACTCTTCCATATGCCTCTGGTCATCGGCGGTTCCGGGTTCGATTCCCAGCGCGGGCTCACTTTTATTTAATCCCGGGGTAGTGGCGAACACGTGCCCCTCAAACGTTACCAACACGAGGTGTACAAAAAATAAATAATAAATAAAACGACATAATTGAGGGCTAACAATTGATGGCGAAGTTTTGCTCAGGTAATTTTTATATCTGATCTGGTGTATACTGTTAGCTAGATCGTGGAAAGCTGTAGAAAAGCGGTAGATTCCGAGATTGGCCTACAGTTCAGTGAGCGCTTCAGCTGCCTGACTACCTCAAAAATGCGATCAAACAAACCATTTTTTCTCTCTTTTCTGGTGAACACACGATGATGGCAGTGGCACAATCTCATGGCGCTGTTGCGCGCTTGCAATTTTCGCTCCCGGATGAACGCGCAGTCAACGTTAGTACGTGGCCGTTTTTTTCTTTCTTTTCTTCTTCCAACTGCTGACATTTACTTTAGGCGAAAATAACAGAGTGCCCGGACGATAGAAGTTATCAAATGTGTATGTTTGGCTCCACCCACCAATGGCTGAAGCCGCTCCTCCGACGATGCCGTAGTGGGCGTGGCCACGAGGGTGACGGATGTGTAGGGGGTTGGGAATGGAGAAATTGGGTGGCGTGGTACTGTTATGAGTGGGCGGTGGGGGTGGTTCGGTGGTGTTGACATGGCGTTGACAGTCGCAATCAAAAATGGCTTCTGCATATATTTTGCAGCGGGATAAAGTTGGAATTGGGCGAAAAAGGTGCACCGTGGACGAGTACTCAATAGGAGTCTTTTTGAGGGTCGAAGTAACCATCTTGTTGAGCACTAGCGAAATCTCCCGAGACCCGAGCCTGAACGGGACACTTATCTTGGACTTTGATAAACTTTGATGTAGCCGAAAATTTCTAGCATGTAGCTTGTACTAGCATGCACCCTAACAGACAGATAGTGCTCGAACAGTATTATTTTTTTGACGAATTGAACTCGAAGCCGGTGGTGCTAGTACCCGACCCCGAATAGCATTAAAAAATATTACTTTTGCTTTGCTTCCAATGGAATGCTTTACTTTTTTGTACACAATGTACACATTCGCTTTCTCCAAAACTGGTTAACTATTCTATTTTATCTCAAGCATGCATGCATTTTTAGTATGCATTTTTGATTACTGAATGTAAGTTCTTTTAATTTGCATACTTTTAAATTTCCTAATAACTGCTTCCCAAATCGATGCACCTAATTGCAAAATTTTGTTAATAAGCCACAAGACTTTTACACTTCCTATTTTTCCATATTTGTTTCTTGAACAAATTTGCCTTCAAGCAACGATCCCTACTTATCTGCCGACAACAAAGGTGCTTCCCCGCATTGCACATGTGTTCGACTGGTTTTGGTGCGCTATGGGCGACCGATGGGCAGCTTTGTGCAATTGCGGATCTATAAAAGCGACAGCAGCAAAACAAGACAATGAACGAATAAAATATAGTTTTCTCATAGTTCTAAGTGATTCTTCATGTTTTTTTTTTTTTTTTTTTTTCTTGTACATTAAAATTTAAATTCGCACGAGCACAAATATAAATTTAATTTTAATTTTGAGTCTAAATTTTTCAAAATACGAGAAAGTCATAGTACAAAATATCAAAAAATACTGAGAAAGCTGAAGTTTAGGAAAATAAAATGGGCTTTTTATTTCACTATACGCGTAATACGAGGACATGTACGTGCACATTTTTTCAGTCAATGATATGTCAAGAAACAAAATTAAAAAAAAAAGTTTTGCAAAAGTAAAATGCTGAACCGCAAAACCGTGTTTTTCGAGCAGAGTTCAAATGCATCTAAATTTTCATTGATTGAAAAAAGTTAATGAAATATTTTATCATATTTAATTTACATACACTGTATTGCTCGTACCAGCAACCAGACAACACATTAACGGTGATGCAACTGTATGTGAATTGAGCATTGGAGTGAAAAGTACGAGCATGTTTGACTACGTTACATAAACGTGAGTGTTATACATAATTATATTTCCGATTTTCCATTTTTCGGCGGACATTTTTAATCCATTGCATCAGACTCCGAGGTTAGGTAGTCGTCAACTGGAGCACTCACTCGTCGAGGAGTAGTAACAACCAGACTGACACACAGTCGAAACGAACCGTACGAGAGAACTAAAGAGGAAAAAAAGAGTGAAAGCGCACAGGCACTAACAATGCTGTGACACGTTGTGCGTCGTATCGATTATTGAATTACTCCATCTGAACAGTGTTTGATTTGTTCATTTGCGGTCTAATGCACGGAGGAGGCGTCGTCGACTGGGACACACTCCAACAGTTACTGTATAACGGACGTGACTCCATCAGGCATCGCTCTCTCCCTACATTGCTCCCTATTACCACCACCACCACCACCACCCACACATCTCGTTCCGTTAACACTTCCCCTCTCCCCAACACTACGACAAAGATCACCATGCTTTCCTATTTGTCATCCCCAATATTGCTAACGCCGGCGCGCATGTTCTGGGGGCCCTGGAATTGACTCAAATTCGTCAACCTCCTCATGTGATCGTCGTAGCCCAGTCAACAGAGTTATATTATAGTTAGTTAGTCAGTCCTGGGACTGGTTTTAACAGTAGCGTGTCGTCTCTGGACCCCGACCCTCGATCCCCCGACACCTGTGTTTTTCTTGGCAGAATACAGAGGTGGTTTGC